>CAUYLG010044520.1:0-74430 GCA_963573385.1 Cacajao melanocephalus | reverse complement strand
GGGGTGGGGAGTTGGGGAGAGAGAGCATGGGGAGAAATGCCAGATATAGGTGATGGGGAGGAAGGCAGCAAATCACACTGCCATGTGTGTACCTATGCGACAATCTTGCATGTTCTTCACATGTACTCCAAAACCCAAAATGCAATTAAAAAAAAAAAAGAAAGATGCAAACTGATAAAGAAGAAATAAGTACTCTAAGAGAACTCCAGGCCCAGATGGCTTCACTGATAAATTCCTCTAAATATCTTCAAAAAAGAAATAATAACATTTCTACACAAAATTTTTCAGAGAACTGAAGAGGAACAAATACTTTCCAGATATTGTTTTGAGGTCAGCATTACCTAATCCCAAACCAGATGAAGATATTACAAAAAAAATCTAACATCAATAAACCCTCATGAATATAGATGCAAAAAATTCTAAAAATATATATTTTAGCAAATTTAATCCAACAATATATAAAAAGGATCAGGACCAAGTAGGCTTTATCCTGGGAATATAAAATTGCTTTAATATTTGCAAATGAACCAATGTAATTTATTAACTTTTTTAAAAAGAAACAAAACAAACTAACAACATATAATTATTTTAGTAGGTATAGAAACAGCATTTTACAAAATCTAATATCTATTTCTGGTTTTAACAAAAAACTCAGGACAAGACAAGTATGTCCCTTCTCAGCACTTACATTCAACATTGTCTGAGAGGTTCCAGATAGTGTAACAAGGCAAGAAAAATAAATGCAGATTGGGAAGAAAGAAATAAAAATGCTTTTATTACACACTACATAATTATCTGTCAAAATTCTCATGAATTCTGAAATGTTACTAGAACCTTTAAGCACATTTAACAAGGTTGTAGAACACAACATTAATATTCAAAGATCAATTGTATCTCTATATACTAGCAATAAATACATAGAAATTAAAATAAAAAATAATGCAATTTATGATAAATTTTTGAAATATGAACTATTTAGGGATAAACCTGACTTTTCTTTTTTTTGAGAGAGAGTCTTGTTCTATCACCTTGACAACCCTCACCTCCCCGGTTCAAGCAATTCTCCAGCCTCAGCCTCCCTCATAGCTGGGACTACAGGTACACACCACTATGCCTAGCTAATATTTGTATTTTTTGTAGTGACAGATTTTCACCATGTTGGCCAGGCTGGACTCAAACTCCTAACCTCTGGTGATCTGCCTGCCTCGACTTCCCAAAGTGCTGGGATTACATAAACCTGATTTTTAAAGTATGCAAGGCATATACACTGAAAACTAAAAAAAGAAAAAAGAAGATGCAATATTGTTGAGATTTCATGCTCTGAAAATTGATTTATAGATTCAATGCAAATCCAATCAGAATCCAAGTGGGTGTTTATTTATTTAGAGAAATTAAGAAGTATATTCTAAAATCATAGAGAAAATCAAAAATATATAGCAGCCAAAATAACAAGGAAATTGAAAAAACACCTCTGATTTCTAGACTTACTATAAAACTAATATAATCAAGACAGTGTGGCATTGGCATAAAGATAGGTGAATAGATTAATGGAACAGAATAGCCACTACAGGAGTTGAACCATACATCTATAGGCAACTGATTTTTAATGAAGGTACAAAGTTAATTCAATGAAAAAAAGATAATCTTTTCAATAAATTATGCAGGGACAACTGGTTATCTATATGCAAAACAACAAACTTTGATCCACACCTCGTTATGTATTAACTCAAAAAGGATTATACACTTAAATGAAAAACCTAAATACAGCATCTAAAGGAAAACATGAGAGAAGATCTTTATGACCTTGGGTTAGGTAGAATACAAAAAGCAAAATCTGTAAAAGAACGAACCTATAAATTAGACATCATGAAAATTAAAAATTTCTGTTCTTTAAAAAATATTGTTAAGAAAATAAAAAAGGCCACAGCATGAAAGGAGATATTTACAAATTATTCATCTCATAAAGGATTTGTTTCTAAAACAAACAAATAACTCTTAAAATTCAGTCAGAAAAAAAAATCCCCCCAAAATGAGCCAAAGATTTGAACAGACACTTCACCAGTGAAGATACAGGTATCATATAAGCATTTGAAAAGATAATCGATATCATAAATTGTTTGAGAAATGAAAATTAAAACCCCAGTAAGATACAACTACACACCTATTAGAATAATATTAAAAAAGACTGACCATATCAAGTGTTGGTGATGATGTGGAAGATTGGAAACCTCAATCTCTGCTGATAAGAATATAAAATGGTACACCCCCTTTGGAAACAGGTCAGTAATTTTTTCTTAAATTAAACATATACCTACCATATGATTGAATAATTCTACTCCTAGGTATTTACTGAAGATAAACAAAAGCATATATGTATTCAAAGACTTTGATACAAATATTCATAGCAGCTTTATTTGTAAGAGCCAAAAGCTTGAAATAATATCAACAGATGAATAGATTTAAAAATTGTGATATTTGCATGCAACAGAATAGTGTTCAGCAATAAAAATGAACTACTAATACATCCAATAACATGGGTTAATCTTTAAATAATCATGTTGAATGAAAGAGGACAAACAAAAAGAGCACATTCTATATCATCCCACTTATGTAAAATTCTAGAAAATGCAATCTAATACATAGAGACAGAAAGGAGAATAGTAGTTGACTGGGAATGGAGAGGTAGATCAAGTCGGAAGGAGGTATTACAAAAGTCTGGAGGGAATACAAAATGGTATGAAGAAATTTGTGGGGGGTTGATGGATATGCTTATTATCTTGAATTGATGGTCTCATAAGTGAAAACTCATCAAACTGTACCTCACTGAAGATTTAAATATTTTCAAGTTTCTAGCAAAACCATCAGAAAGTCTCATACTCCTGGGGCTTATCATAAGTAATAAGCTCTCATCATTTAATGTTGTAATCTTTCAGTTCAACCTGTCTCCCTGGAGAGGGGTTGGGGAAGAAAGAAAAGCTTTGAAAGCAATGACCTTCCAGCAGGAAGGGAAGCAGAGGATATGGACAAGTTTAATCAGAAGAAAAGACCAAGACTTCAACCTTCAGGGCCTTACTTCGAGTAATGGTTCTTGTTCTAATTTAGCTGTAAGATCTTGGTTCAGTCATTCTGCTTTGACATACTTCAATGACTCAATTTTAAAATGGAAGGATTAGATGCAACCATCTCTCAAGTTCTTTCAGAGCCATAATTCAATGATCTATAGATATATTTTAATCCTCAACAATCCCATTTTCCTCACAACTCAGCACTTACAGGTCTTATTCCTAATTTACAGATAGAGAAATAGGTTCACAGAGGGTAAATTAACTTGCTTCACCAGTAACTATCTTGTGACCTTGGCCAAGTTCTATAGTTTTTCTTTTCTCAGATTTGTGTCTGTAAAATAGAGCCTGTAAGATAACAGTGCTTATCTCATAGGGTTGTTGATGATTAAATGAGTTAATTTTGACAAAACTTTAGAGCAGATTCTGGCACATAGTAAGCACTATTATTAGTGTTTATGAAATTAATTTAACTTTGTTGATGTATTTAACAAGTAAGAATTAAGTAACAGATCTAAGATTAAATTCACATCTTTTGGTTCTTAGTCCAATATACATTTGACCATTTATCAGTAATTATATAAAGTAAATGTAGATTCACCTTTTCTAACTACCAACACACATTCCCTAGTCTAAAGGATGTAACGTCCTAGTGTTCTTCGTCCCTGAACCCTATTTGCTTCCTTCATAGTTCCCATCTTAATTTAAAATATATCAACTTATCTACTTTTTAATTATCTTCCTCCTCCACTAAACTGTAAGCTCAGAGAGCAGAAGCCAATGTACAGACAGCTCTAGCACAGTAGCTAGAATATAAGACTCTTTCAGCGATCGCTTGATATTATTGCTATTAATGGGGTCTAAAACAGATAAAAGCTAATTAAAATTTCATAAATACATGTAAGTATATTTACTAGAATTTTCTGTATTTACAAAGATCTATGGTGAATTCAGCCATGACTCTTATTAAATAAAAAAAAACAAAAAAAACTGGCATCTGACCCATTTTTTCCTATTTGAGAGAGTGACACCTTGATGGGCAAGACTCACATGACTGTGCCAGGACAAAATGGCAAATGCCAGATTTTACAGAGGGAATTATATGACTGAAGTCCATATGAAGTGGATGTGAAGGTTCCTGAGATATGACTTGAGAAATGGAGTGGGCAGAGCTGGGATTTACTGGAGAATGAAGATGAAAGAGAAGCAGATTGAATATGTACAGTCATGCCTCAAACCTGCTTAAGATACGCAAGTCATCATATTGCAGTGATATTCTACACATGCTGCACAGTCTCTGGAATCATATGCCCAGTACTACAAGGGAGAAAGCAAGCGAACTGAGAGAAGTTGACTGAAGTAGGTAGGACACCAGGTCTTGTTTGAATACGGTTCTGCAGAATGCTAGATCACAGCATGTTAAACTTCAGACCAGAGTCAAAGCCAGGGCTAACGAGAGGCAGATGAAGTCTGCCTTTACCATCTTCTTCCCCTTCTAGAGCCCTCGGCCATTCTCCACTAGACTCGACAGTAGGAAAGCTACTTGAACTCAATTTTAGGGCAGTATTAAGAATTTAATATGTCTCTTCCCCTACTTGCTTTCTTGACTCTTCTTGAGGGCAGGTATTAATAATATTCATCAGTTTGTTCTCAGCCTCTAGTAAACTGCCTGGCATGTAATAAAGGGCACCAAAGTTTTCTTAAATAAATAGATGGATGTAAAAAACGTTTTATTTGATGTTGATGATAGGAATTCTTTTTATTAGCAGAGCATGTTTTGATTGACAAAACACTTTTATATCCAGGACTTTTCTGTTACTCTTCACCTTCTCCCTGTTTACACATTTAAACATTATTATGTCAATGGCTCCCTTATTTATTTTTTTGGCTCAGATTTCTCCCCTAAATTGAATATTCTGTTGCTTGCTGGTCATCTCCACTCAGGTATCTCACAGACCTCTCAGATTCAATAGCTACAAAAGCTGAGCTTTCATCCTCCTTCTTCCTTCCTCAAATCTGCTTCTTTCATGTTCCTCATCCAGTAAATCCCAGCTCCGCCTATTCCATTTCTCAAGTCAAATCTCAGGAACCTTCATATCCACTTTATCAGACCCTCTGATGGAATAGTTTGTCCCTGCCTGTCACCAGGATCAGCTTGTGCCATCTCCCCCTTCTCTGTGCCCTAGCCCCACAGGCCCTCTTTCCTTATTTAGGATATAATAAATCCCATTCTCATGTTGGTTCCTATGCAAATGCCAGTTCTTCTGCTTCAAATCTTCTCCCACCTGTTCTCCAGCATTCTCTCCCACTTATCATTTAAATCTTAGCTTTACTGTGCATCGTAGGAGGCTTACCAGATCCCTGTCCTCTATTTTCTAGATGCTAGTAATCCTTCCTTCCCCCAGATGTGAAAACCAAATAGGTCTCCAGACAGTACCTAATGCCCCATAGGGAAATAAAATTATGGCCAGTTGAGCACCATTGCCCTGTACCTTACTCAGGACATCCTGTCATAGCTTTTCATGGAACCTAGTTTGTAAAACTTCTTTTGTGACTTTTGTATAATGTTTACATTACATAGCTGAATTACTTCATTATGGATAAAAAGTAGTTATTTTGCTTATAATTTATCATCTATATATAGCGTCCAGCATAAGTAGGTACTCAACAAATATTTGTTGAATAAATGAATGAATTTGATTTTCACAAAAACCCTATGGAATATGCACAGCCAGAATTAGCAATCCTATTTCTAAATTGAGGTAGAAGATACATTGAGTGGTTCAATGAGAGGTCCCTGAATCACATGATCAATAAATGGTAGACCTAAGAAATGAACCTGTATTTTACCACTCTCAATTCCTCTTACCAGCATGTATCGTTTTACTGCCATTATCATGTATTTAACCTTCTCAGATTACTTCACCTTCTTTCTCTTACAAGTTCTTTATTACGTGTTGTCCTTGTAGTCCATGCACAGTAACATACAAGTAGCTCTACATCAAGGGCTGAAAAGCTCAGACCTTACAGTGTCTTCCAGTGATATTCCACTCTGCTGCTTTTAAAAACTCACAGCATATTAAATACAAGAGCGATCATTAGGGCTTCTCATGTTGTAATAGGAGTGCAAGGGGGTAAAAAAGTCAGTAACTCTCCTGAGTAAATTTGCTTTTATCATACACTTAGCTGACTTGTGGTCTGCTCTAGTAAACAGACTGAAGAAAACTAATCACAGGACAGGTTAAGATACTCTAATTTTAATAAAGCCACCACAATATTGTTAATGAGAATATGAAAGAACTTCTAAAGATGCCTAGCTAAAATTATCTTTTCTTTTTATGTTGCTTAAGTATGGCCAAGCAGAAGAATCTCAATTGAAAATGGAAATTCTCTTAAATGGCACTTTCAGCATGATAATGCACTTCTCTGTTCCAAGGTTTCGAATAGCAAGATCTATTACAGCACAGTTACTCATTATTTCCCCCAAATAAACTACGTTTGAATAGTCTAAGGGCCATCATCGTCAACAACTGGCTGAGTGAGGACAGGGCATGCTGCTGAGAGGTAAACTTGACTTGGAGGTGCCCCTGAGCCATGGAAAGCTGCTGCGTTGGTCGGGTTCGTAACGTTAGAATCCTTTACTGTTGGCAAAGGCTGGGGTTGACGCCTAAGCTTTTCCATCTCTCTGCAGAAACAGAGAGGATAGTTAAGAGTACAAGATCTGGAGTCCAACTTTCCAGGTTAGAACCCTAACTTCAATGCTTCTAAAATGTCTGATTTGATCAGATTACTCTACACTTTGGGCCTCAGTTTCCTCATATGTAAAGTGGGTTTGATAATGGCATTTATGTCATATAATTATTGTATGAGATTAAATGAGGTGATTCATGCTTACAGCATAAAATAAGTACCCGATAATAATTGTTACCTATTATCTGTCTTCTTTACATATACATATTTCTATTTCTGTGTAAATAAAAGTATTTGGTATTTTACTAAGCTCCGTCCATATCCCAGATATTATATTATCTCAGTAATTCACAAGCATATTTAGGGCCTAATCTCCATTGCATTTTCATCATCATAAAAGTACCTCATTTGATTCTTACAACAACCCCATGAGGTTGGGATGGTTCTATCCATTTTATAGATACAGGACTGAGATCTAGACTGGTTGGACTGTGCCTTTAATTATGAATTTAGATAGCATCAGGGCCAGGGCTAAAGCTTTGGTCTTCTTAGGAATACCCTTCTGCTCTTTTCAAACCATAGAATTTTCACAGACTCAGTGCTTGTCTTAACACTTTGGGTTATTAAAATGACTTCAGAGTAAAACTCCCTGGGAATCTGTCCTCCCTATTCCCTGCTCTAATCAATGTATTTTCACTGTTTTAGTTAGTGTTGCCTAAGTCTCTGTTTCTCTCTCTCTCTCCTTCTTTACCTCTCCCTCCCTCCATTTCTCTTTCCTCCTTTTTTCTCTCTTCCTTACTTCTACCTCTCTGCTTCTCTCCCTCTATATTTTTCTCTCTCTTAGACACACACACACACACACACACACACACAAAATATTTTATTCATCTATTTCATTCAGAAGGAGGAGAGGTATCATTAATAATGACTTTGAGGTTTCCAACATCTGTAATGGGATGACTGTGATGAGGTGAGAGCCAATAGGTAAACTTGGGTTACTAGTGCAGGCGAGGCTCATGCATTAAATGAAAAAGCAAAGAAATGGAGTTTGGATTAAAAACATATATGGAAAGGGGATAAAGGCAGTCCTTGATTCTAGTAAAGCTTGTGGGCAGCAGAACAATAATAAGTAAAAATATTTCTGGGGGAAGGTAGATGAGTCTGACTAGCTAACCATTTCACTAAATTGATATCATATGATATCAAATAGTTAACAATCCACTAGCTATTTACTGTGTAAATTTGGGAAATTTAGTTAACAGCACCAGGCTTTACTTTTCTCTCTCATAAATTATGAATAATTAAAAATAATAATCTTTTAGGATTATTGTAAGGATTAAATGAATACTTACACTTAAATATGTCTTAGAGTGTAACAAAGTGCTAAATAAAAAATAATAAATAAATGTTAGCTACTGTCAACAGTATTATTATTTTATTAAGGATATCAGGAAGGGAAAAATATAGGAAGCCTCCAAGATGATCGTGATAATAGATTTCTATTTGATACTTTAGGCAATAAGAAGCTATGAAGACAATCTGACTGAAAGGATATTTTGCAGTTATTTGTTAAAAGACTTAAGAGGCAAGTATTTAAATGCAGGGAGTTCAATTAGAATTTATTTGCAAGAATCAGGTAGTTCTAAGATAAAATAAGTAACTAAATTTCAGAGTCATTAAAAGCATTGATCTCCTGTGCTCATGAGATCTAAGCCTATTCACCCCTAAATGAAACTGCATATTGAATATTAATGTATCAGTAGAAAAACCCCTAAATGAACCTAAATAAAACATTTGAAATTATACTATGAAGTCAAAACAGTGATATGTAAACGCTTCCAAATATGAAAGGCCAGCACCATAGTCACGGATAATGGAGTCCACCAAAATAGGCCTTGCAAACTTTGTTTCACTGAACTATAATGACCTAATTAAAAGTCAGTTAATATAGGGATCACAAACATTTATAGTGGGGAGAAGCTTTTGTGATATTTACTTTTATAATGACCTGAGACTTAAATATTGCTCATCCACATAAATATGTTTTGTGAACACTGCAAGAATTCTTTTTTCATCAGTAATCTCGTCATAAAAAAGTCGACAACCAAGGCCCTTAATCATGTCATATGCTTTTGGAGTCCTTTACTCAGCAATAATTTTGTTTAAAAACCTTTCAATGAACACTAACATAACAGAAACTGTCAACTTCCTTTTTATAGTGAAAGGAAAACTGCTGTGATGAAGAGTTTCCAATCGTTATATCTAATTAAAAAGTTAATCCTTAAGTTTCTCACGTTTAAGTTCTTTCAAACGTAACAAAAGAATTTCTTTTTCAAAAATGGGAAACAAAGCACAGTCATTAACGAACACTGCTGCTGTGCTAAAGCCACAAACTTGGAATTAAAAAATATTGGCCCAAGCTTTTTAGGAAAATTACAAGAATCAGCCAAACCTTGGCCTTCGTTGACCTATGTTTTTCAATACAGAAAAACTTCATTGTAGCATTGACAGTGGGGGATCAACATATAATTGCAATTTAAGCCTTTTGAACTACAAAGAGAAAAATGGCCTCTGCATTCCAGCTCATGGGGGAAATGGGACGTGACTCACTCTCTTAGTATGAGTAAAGGTAATTCTTTTAGGTCTAGAGATAGGGCTAGAAGCAAGATCTTCTAAATACGTAAGCCTTTATCGTAAGATTCTGACTCACAGGAAAATCTTTAAAGCCACAGTCCAACCTCCTGAATCCCAGTGGAGAAAGAAAGAGAGGACTCCTAGACAAACATGGAGATGATCCACCCAGGCATGGCTGTCTCACTCTGATGGTAAACAAGACAGAGTGGGAGAAACAGTTCTGAAAGACTAAACGCAAACTGCAAGATGATGAGCAGATTGCTTTGACTATCTCTACTTCCAGCCTATGCGTGCGAAGTATTTTAGGACACTGAGTGATGATCAGAGAAAGAAAGCTTGTTTCAAAGTGCCATTTCCTGGATGGTCAGACCCCGCAAAGTAACCAGATCCATAATATACTAATGCATTTCATAAGAGGCTCCCTTCCCTTCCCTTCCCCGTTCTCTCCCTCTCTTTCTTCCTTTCTTTCTGCCTCAGCCTCCCAAGTAACTGGAACTACAGTCACGCACCACCACACCCAGCTAATTTTTGTATTTTTAGTAGAGACGAGGTTTCACAATGCTGGTCAGCATGGTCTCAATCTCTTGGCCTTGTGATTTTCCTGCCTTGGCCTCCCAAAGTGCTGGGATTACAGGCATGAGCCACTGCGCCTAGCCAGGCTTGCAGATTTCATTAACAAAGACCAACAAGATCACTTCCAACAACTAAGTTTGCTGATTGTGACATTACCCAGTGTAGCCTCTAGCCTATTACAAAGCAGTCCTTGGTAAAGGCTGAGTATCTAAAGCACTGAAATAAGTAAATAGGATTAGGTGTCAACTCAGATCGTAGTCTTCACTGAGCAAAGTTAACAATATTTCTAATGGAATATAACCTTACTTCCTTCTACATGTTAGCTACTATTCTACATGCTAGCTACTATTGTTTCAAAATTAGTACTTTTTAATTTTGTTAGTAACCAGTTCAGCAAATTATCTATGAATCCCATATTTTTTTCATAATTTACCCTGTATATTCTGAAAATGAGGCAGTTTTTATTACATATAACTGGTCATTGACCAAAATGATTAAAGGATAGCTAAGTGAGCTTAGATATATAAAAGAAATTAATCCAATCAGGTACAAGGTGAGAAGTTATGGTTAAGATAATAAAGAATTAATAAGGTTAGGGAGAAGAGAGAGAATATTGCCAAGTTATACTAAATGGGCAATGCACAAATCCTATCTTGACTGATAGCACCCTACCTTTTGAGTTATCATTAATGAGTGATATTATTTACATTATGTATTATAAACAATATGGAACATATGTCCCCTCATTGAAAACATGAAAAAGTCAGTATTAAAGTCCTAATCTCTAAATTTATATTCTCCCTTATCTATTTATAAGGTTATTAAATAAAGCTAGAACACATTAGAGCATAAGTTTTTATCCTTGATAACTTTTATCTCTGTTTGATTTATATGCAGAAAAATAAAGATAATTCCAACTAACAGATGACCCAAAGAATACAGAATCACAAAAACAACAAGTCTATTTGTTATTAAATACTGGTAGCACAAATAATTTGCTAATTAGGCAAAGTTTTCCTATAAACCTATTTCCTCATCTGTAAAATGGAACTAATACCTTCAGTTTCACACAGTTGTTGTGTAGGTTAGATAAGCTGATATGAGTAAGTTTCCAGCTCAGCTCCTATCACTTAGTAGGCAATCATCAAAGTAGGTTATCCTCAATGAGTTTCTTTTAAGTGTTTCGAAAAATACCTCCTCTATTTGTCAAATGCTTACAGGGTCTAAATTTTGTTTCAGATATTGGTGACACATAACACTGCCCTGTCTTTAAGGGTTTCACAGACTATAATAGCTAATAATTTCACTAAATTGATATCATGATGGAATGACTATAGAGTGTGATGAAAAATAACATGGCTATATTGGTTGGAAGTCTAGGGAAGGTGGGGAGAAAGTAGACCAAGGGAAGCTACAGACAAAAAGAAATGTCACTGAAGCTGAATGTGCAGGGGTGGCAGGAATTTGGCAGAAAGACAAGAGAGGAAATGATTTTCCAGGCTCAGAGTAATGACATATGTGGTAAGTTATTCTCACCTCGTGCCTATAGTTACAAGTGGAGAGACTTCTCCAGGCTAATTCTCTGGGTCTCTTCCCCCATCCCCAGAAGACAGGACATTTATGCTAGGGCAGTTTGAGAAATGGGACTAGAAAAGCTCAGCTCACCCCTGCCTCTTGGGAGCCAGCCTGCCTGCCAGCGCCTAGCATTCTCTTTTAACTATAAGATAAACTTAGCTAGAAGCTATGCCTCTGCAAAAGAAACTGATGATTTGAAGGGTAAACTGAGTTCAGGGGGATGTTAGCAAGCCTGTTTGGCTACCTACCACAACCAATTCTTCCAAGATAGCTTTTTATCAGTAGAAGTTCTAGTTTTTATAATCCCTATCAACATCTGGCACCTATATCTTATCTGGTTTTGATCTTTATTAAGCCTTGTCAAACCTGATAGAAATTGAAAGTTTAAACACAAGAAATTACATATGAAAATTTAGACACAAGAAATTACATAGTATATTCAAAAGGTGGTACTTCTTATTTTTCGGAAGAATAAAGTACTTGGGAAGAGAGGAGGGAGATAAAATAGATGTAAAGGCAGCGGGGGTCCAATGCCTTTGGCTTCCTTGGGCCACATTGCAAGAAAAAGAATTGTCTTGGGCCACATATAAAATACAGTAACACTAACAATAGTTAATGAGCTAAAAAAAAAAAAAGGTCACAAAAAATCTCATAACGTTTTAAGAAAGTGTATCAATTTACATTGGGCCAACAGGCTGTGGGTTGGATAAGTTTGGCTTAAGGTTTAAAGCTGGTAAGTAGGTGATGGGGGTTTCTCTGTCACACTAAGGAATTGGGACTACATCTGAAAGCAGTGTGGAGCCACTGAAGGATCTTAAGCAGAATGACAAGGCATTGTGTATGTGTGTGATGGGGGTGAGGGGTGGGTGTTGGAAATATTTTGGCAACTTCAGGTGGATAGATTCTCTTTAGGCCAGTTAAAAGGTAGTTCCAATAGTCTAGGCAAGATCTTTGCAAGTAGATTTAGTCACTGATTAACTTTTTATCTCAACATATTTTTAGATTCCATGAAGTATAAGACAGAAGGCCATCACATCTTACTTTACAATCACAATCGAAACATATCACAGGGCGGGAGTGCTGGCTCAGACCTGTAATCCCAGCACTTTGAGAGGCTGAGAGGGGTGGATCACCTGAGGTCAGGGGTTCGAAATCAGGCTGTCCAACATGGTGAAACCCCATCTCTACTTAAAACACAAAAATCAGCTGGGCGTGGTGCTGGGCGCCTGTAATCTCAGCTACTTGGGAGGCTGAGGCAGGAGAATTGCTGGAACCTGGGAGGCAGAGGTTGCAGTAAGCCAAGATCGTGCCATTGCACTCCAGCCCAGGCTACAACAGTGAGACTCCATCTCAAAAATAAAAACAAATAAAGATATCATAAAAGCTCAGATGGGGAAAAACTTCATATAATGAGAGTTCCAGTAAGAGTTATTTGCTTAAACTAACCTGTTGCAGAAGTGATGATTTTATGGATAATCTAGAACTCATAAGAAATAATTACACCTAATTTAAAAAAACATTGTCTAAAAAGCAAGCTAACTTTCCCTAATTATGCAATACGTAGATGTTCTGCAGAAAAAAACAAAATGGGGACATGAGCCTCCTGTCTAATGCTACCTTTCCTTCCCTCCCTGGACCACACATCACCACCACCGGGAAAAGAATCCCCATGTAATAGCATCCATATAACAGACTAGGTATAAAGGTCCAGGAAAGATAATACAGTACCTGATTCACCTGGTAATGTAACCCTGAAACACAATAGGAGGCAGGTTCTAGAAGATACAGAGCAAGACTGGAATTGCAACTGTTGGCCTAACTCTCCATATTCTAACCCAGGTTCTTTTTGCTAAACAAGCACTCTGTTTTTAATTTATTGAGTTGTATGAGTTTACATCTTAAAGTTATTATACATAAGTAAAAATGTAGAAATTGAGCTAGCTTTTTAAAGACCATCTCTTGGCTCATGCCTGTAATCCCAGCACTTTGGGAGGCTGAGGAGGGTGGGTCACCTGAGGTCAGGAGTTTGAGACAAGCCTGACCAACAAGGTGAAACACCACCTCTACTAAAAATACAAAAATGAGCCAGGTGTGGTGGCACATGCCTGTAATCCCAGCCACTCTGGAGGCTGAGGCAGGAAAATCACTTGTACCCAGGAGGCTGAGGCAGGAAAATCGCTTGTACCCAGGAGGCAGAGGTTGCAGTGAGCGGAGATCATGGCAATGCACTCCACCCTGGGCGACAGAGGGAGACTTTGTCTCAAAAAAATAAATAAATAAAAATAAAATAAAGAACATCTTTTGCTCTTTATAAAAGATAAAATTTAAGAATACAACACTGTTTTATTCAGCAATAATTTATTAAGGACTTAATGAATGTTATCTATTGTGTTATATAGGTAACCAATCTGTCCTTTGGATAGAACTACAGAAGCCACGCTGGGCTCTGAGCTTGGGATAAGGGTGGAGTATGCTTAAATTATCTTCAGTTGTTTTCCAAATTTCAGAAGAAGTCAAAATATTTTATTCATTTCAGAATTTCACACCTTTAGCCCAATAAAATATGATGAACTCTTGGCTAAGTATGGTGGCTCATGCCTGTAATTCCAGCACTTTGGGAGGCTAAGGTGGGCAGATCATCAGGTCAGGAGATCGATATCATCCTGGCTAACACGCTGAAACCCCCTCTCTACTAAAGATACAAAAAATTAGCTGGGTGTGGTGGCACGTGCCTGTAATCCCAACTACTCGGGAGGCTGAGGCAAGAGAAATGTTTGAACCCAGGAGGTGGAGGTTGTAGTGCACCAAGATCACGCCACTGCACTCCAGTCTGGGCAATGGAGTGAGACTCCATCTCAAAAAAAAAAAAATATATATATATATATATATACACACACACACACACACACACATATATGTATATGTGTGTGTGTGTGTGTGTCTCAAAAGGTAAAAGAAATTTTAAACAGAACTTTCAGAGGTATAAGTGAATTATTTGGGAAACTATATTATTTTAATCCATCACTAAACATATGAAATTTGCAGAAAACCCATTAAAGATCATTAATTTTGGACCTCCATAATTATCTAAATAAGTATAGTTTTCTGACATTTTCTTCAACAAATGCAGTCTTGCATAGAATTAGTACAGCACAACAAAAGGAGTGACTCTTTGGATTCAGAACCTGAGCTTCGATTACAAATCAGTTTCTTGCTCATGGTATAAATTAGGGTAAATTACTTTGCTTCTAAAAGTCTATTTATTCATCTGTAAAATGAGATAAGATCTATCTCCGTTATTTTGAAAGTTAAATTAAAATAATATTAACAGTATATAAGAAATGCTTAATAGATGGTACTTGTTAGTATAATTATAATAATTACATAAAGCACATGGCATCATCAAATGACAGGGCTATAAAAGAAAGCAGGGATCCAGGCTGCCACTTTTTTCTTTCTCGTTCATGGCTATACTAATTTTCAGTGTATTTTCTTCTCGGGAGCCTTGATGAAGTCTCATCATTCTTCTTAGCACCACGATCCAGAGAATCACCAGGAATCAATCAGAGCTGACACAGTGAAACATAAATCATGGGTTTTATTTTTAATCTCTTTGAACTTCCTCATTTTATAGTTGAGATGCAGACACTAAGATTCTGAGAGTTCACTAGGGTGATTCAGGGTCCAGCATTGTACAACTAGAATCCTGGTTTCTAGCTCTATACCTTTCATTTCAACACACTCACTCATTTTCCTCTGAATTGTGAAATTCAAGCATGAATTCACACTGGGGGAGTCAGATCACTTGATATAATCTGCCACTATAATATTTCTGCTGATCTATGAATTAAACTATGACCCTTGCAATACACAGCTTATAAAACTGAAACAAGAAACTGTTCAGAAGACTCTGTACTCTTTCAAGGCCACTATAATGGTATTCGATGATAGAGTAATTTTAGTGATGGGGGAATAATGGATATTATTTCAAGCTACTGCCACTCTGGATACAAACGTCTCATGATGAGAGGACATTTTCAGATGACCACAAAATATGGTTTAACAATTTCTACATCAATTTAGTCAATTGGTCTGGAATGTACAAAGGGAATATCTGTTCCTAGTAGCTAAAACGTATTCCTAAAAACATAAATTGCTTATTACTATCTTAAAATCAAACTGAAGTTTAAAGGAGGAATAAATTTTAGGAAAATTTTGTTTGGCATTTTTTTTTCAAAATTCCTCTTAGAATTAAAATAATAAATGTTAACTCTTGAAGTAAAGGATTTAGAATGAACGACAGACATAGTCCTTAGATACGACTTTATTACTTGAAACTTAATTGTGAGAAACTGAGACAGGATTCCACTTAAATGTTCTCAATCTCTTACCCTGTTTCTCCTTTATGTTTGGAGTAATTTTTAATGAACCCAACAGTTGTGTTCCAGAGATGTACTTACAATTTCTGTTTCTCTTTGAGTTGGGGGTCTCAACTTCAACCTAATCTGGAGTGCAGTGATGGCACAATCATAGCTCACTGAAGCTTTGAACTCCTGGGCTCAAGGGATCTGCCTGCCTCAGCAGTCCGAAGTAGCTGAGGTGTATACCACCATGCCTGGCTAAGTTATTTCACTTTTTGTAGAGAAGGGTGCCACTATGCTGCTCAGGCTGGTCTCCAACTACTGGCCTCAAGCAATCCTCCCACCTTACCCTCCTGAGTTACTGGGATTATGGGCATGAACCACCATTCCCAGCAGTATTTATGATTTCATATTTCAACTGAAGAAAGAGAGAGAGAGAGAGAGAATGGAAATCATATGCTGAAAAAAGCTAAAATATTATTTCAGTAGGGTCAACTGATGATTTCCTTCTCAGTATTCCCCCCGAAATTCTTTCTAGCAACTTTCCTAAGAAATCTGGGATATTCATCATCCATTGTATTTAAATAAGATATTCCAAATACCTTTTCATGAAAGTATTAGAGAAAGGGGTCAAGTCAGAGCTAGAGAGGGAGGAAAGGGTTAACATCAGATATCGGGTGAACATGATCTATGGCCTGTGGTCAGTAGCTGGGGGTCTTTCTTAAGACACCCTCCCAATTTCCAACTTAAAAATGAGGTAAATTAAAATTGACTTCATAAAATCAATACTCACCCACGTGAAGTAACCTTAAAGAAATGAAAAAAAAAAAAAACACCTAGACCAGTATGATTGATGAATTAGCCTATTTAAAGAAAAATTGAATCAATCGCAAGTTTGGGAGGATGTTAAGGATTAAGAATAAAAGCAAAGAATAAGTGAGAGAGGCAAGTACTGTCTAGAAATCTAGGAACTTACTAGATGAGAAGGAGTGTGAACATTGGACTTCAGACATTTCTGTTCACTTACAATTTTCTGAAGATGTTGTGACTCCAAAGAGAGATGTATAATACCTGGAAGTTATTCTTGACTTCCTTTATTTTTCTTATCTTCCCAGTCATCTTTGCCTCAGGAATCTACACTATTTAATCCATCTTTTTTGCTCTACATACAAAATATATCCTCAGTCTCTATAATGGATCACCATCCCCATTGCTGCCACCCAAGTCCAGCCATCATTATCTCTTGTTTACAGTACCACAAAATATCATTCTAACTAGTCTCCCTCCTTCCATTCCTGCCCCTCCCCCCAAACTCATTCTCACTGTCTACATTACATCATGTCATGTCTTTGTTTAAAGGAGTCCAATGGCTTTTTGCAGAACCTTAAATAAAATGCAGACTTCCTTCCTTCCTTCCCCAGTCTATGTGACCCAGCCTTACCTAAAACTCCAAACTCTATTCACACCCTTCTTCTTGACACTTTCTCTTCTCCACACTAGCCTTCTTCTATTACCATAACTTGTCAAACTTTTTCCAACCCTGAGGTCCTTGAGTATGCTAGTCTTTTATCGGTAACACCACCCAAGAATTGTCATAAGGTTGCCCCCTTTTCACCTTTCATCTCTCAAGTAGGAACTCAACTATCTCCTCATTATTAATACTTTCCTTACTTTAATGTCTATCCAAAGAAGCACCTCTCCAACCTATCCTATCACATTACCCTTATTTAACTTTTAATAGCACTCATCTGAAGTAATCTTATTTGCCTACTTCTTATCTTTACCTATTTCTCTACTAAAATGCCTATTGTATTTATTGCTATATTTTCAAGTTTCTAGAGCAGGGATTCTTGGTATACAATCTATTATCAATATATGTTTGCAAATGAATAAACAAATGAATTTTATGACATGAGTGTTTCCATTCATGTGACAAGTATATTTTTCATGGAAATAAATGACTTTTGCATATTTTGATATAAGGTATATTTTAGCTAGTCTGAGTCAGTTTCTTGATCCCGAATCTCCCTG
This sequence comes from Cacajao melanocephalus, assembly GCA_963573385.1. Taxonomy (NCBI): domain Eukaryota; kingdom Metazoa; phylum Chordata; class Mammalia; order Primates; family Pitheciidae; genus Cacajao; species Cacajao melanocephalus. The sequence goes on along the minus strand of CAUYLG010044520.1, from coordinate 56,504 downwards.
GGCACTTAGAATGACTGTTGGGGCTTTCTAAAGGACAGAATGTGGCGTTCAGAAACCTAGTCACGGTATTACCTAGAGACGTTTCTTGCAACCCTGACTTGCCAAATACAACACTCTTCCGTATCTACCAATCTTTAAAAATATCATCCTTTCAATCATTCATTAAAAATGTTCAGGCCCTATCCTGGCACTAAAGTTACAGAAATAAGGTAAATTTTCTCTTCTCACAAAGCTTCTAATATGATAGTTGAAACAGACATGTAAGTAACTACAATGCTAAGTGAAAAGCAGGCATATGCTCTACTTTTTGTAGGAGCACAGAGAAATGAAGGCTTCGAAGAAGATAACATTAGAAATGATCCTTGAATGATGAAAAAGACTGTATCAAACACAGAAATGGAGAGAGTTATTACAGAGAGAGAGAGAGAAAGGCATGAGCCAAGATTTGGCTGGAGACTGCATGGTGACTTCAGGGAATCAGGGAACAGTGAATAGTTTGGGTGTGACCAGAACACAATAGGAGTGGTTGGAGACCAAGTGGGAAATACAGGTTGGGGCCAAATTGAAGACAACTTTGAATGCTCTGCTAGGGAATCCAGTTCTATTTTGTAAACTAATGGTTGGCAATCGGTTTTCCCTGAGACACTCATAAATAAGCATTCATGAAAAAAGGATTTCATTACCACACATATTTAAGAAATGTTCCACATATTTTATCTGTCTCTTGGAGATAGAAGCCCCCAAGAGCTTTGAAAAATCGTAGGATCAAAAATAAAGAACTGCTTAAAACATGTTTAATCCGACATGATCACTCATTAACATTTCTATACATACTCATCTTCTCCAGAAGTCAGATTACACTTAAAGTGAAGCACTTCTTTAAATGATTTAAAGTTGTTAAATCATTTAAGTCAGTAAGTGATACAAATAGAACCGAGTGTTAAGATAAATTTGGCAACAATATTCATAATGGATTGAATAGATCTGGGAGGCTACAGGTTATTGCAGACAGTTTATGGGAATGATAACACATCAAAACTCAAAGCATGGAGAGTAGAAAGGTAAAAAGGGAAAATATTTGAAACACTCTGAGATATAATTATATATAAATTAGTGATCGATTAATTCATGAGGGCCGTAGAAGTAGAAATGTAATAGATCTGCTGACGACTTCCTGATTCTGGCTTGGCACACTGAATGAATTGTAAAACAGGTTTGAGTGCAATGCAGAGTAAGAAAGAAGAAGAAGGATGAAAATAGGCTAAAGGCCCTGAGTGAACTGCAAAGAGTGGCAGGAATCTTCATGTCAATTGTTATACTTGCATTTGATTTAGGTTTTTGAAAAACAAGCCCAATTATGTTGGGTTCTTTCATAAACTCAAAAGAATCTCTTTCCTCAACCTACTTTCAGTTATCAACCTATTTAACTGTGATTTCATTCAGTCTTTTGAAAATAATGTTTCTCCTACTAGAAACCAGACTGCCCTCATGTTGCAGGTATGTTGGTTTTACTTTTCCTTGGAACAACCAGAGGATGCCCAGCTTTGATGAGAAGAGTCAAGAGAGTTATTGCATCTGTAAGTTTTATTCTAAATATTAGAATCAGCACTATAAGAATAATATGTTTGTAACAGATAAAATGTTAGGTGGAGATTGCCTGCCATTTTAAGACATGTAGACTCAAACACATCTTTAAATGTCTATATTCAAATTACATAAAATTCATATCCATATGTAAACATACTAAAATAGGAAATTTCCATGATATTTTCCTTTCCCATCTGATTGGTTACGTCGTTTTTCCTCTTCAAGCTCTCTATCAATTTAATGTCCATGCTGCACTCTTCAGCAAACTCTCTACAGATAGTGGCAGATAGCCTGTCTACTTCTGTCTGTTTTATGAATTACTTTTTCATCTGTCACTCAATTCAATTTTGCTCACCTACATCATGGTGAAAAAAAGAGAATTCAGCTCATTTCCTTCCAGAGAACAGATACAAGGAAAGGGGTTACAGTGACAAGAAAGACAGGTGCATATATCACTCATGAAGATGGTTAAGAAGACCCTACTATATTTAAGACAGGTGGACATTTCTCTTATCAGGAATTTTAAACAGAAACTACTCTCCTATTTGTATTTCCTTCTTCCCTCCTTCCCTCCTTCCCTCCTTTCCTTTTTCTCTCCCTCTCTCCCTTCCTTCCTTCTTCTCTTCCTTCCTTTCCTCCTTCCTGTCAAAAAATTAAGCATGTATTAAATTACCAACTGGATATAGTAATCTATTGTGGTAGATATTATAGAAGACTTCATAAGAGTGTCATATAGGATACAATAATAGGAAAAGTACTCATTCTCATTAACAAATAAAAGTAAATTACAATAGCAATGACACACAGTTTTTTAACCTATCAAATTAATAAAAGATTTTACAAAGATAAAAACGTCAAGAGTACAGGCAGAAAGACATGTTCATACACTCCTAGAATGATGGAATCATAAATTGGCAAAGCAAAGAATTTTAGAAGCAATTAACTCTAAGCTCCATGGGGCAAGAATCAGTCTCTCTTATGTTCCACTTTATCCCCATTGATTAACCTGGTGTTTTGGCTTAACTGTTCAATCATGAATTGTTAGATGAACATTAACTGAACGACTATGTAAATATGAACCTTAAAAAATTCACACTCTTTGACTCAATAATTGTTTTTTCTAAAAATATACCCTCATGAGAAATGTGGTCAAAAGTTGTAGTACACCAAGGTTTATTTCACTGATGTTTATATTAACTTAAAAAAAGGTAACCTACATGCCCAACATTATGGGTTTTGGTAGAAAGTATTTGGCAGTCATTAAAAATGATGTCAACAAGAAAAGCATTTTGCTAACTTAGAAAAATGTTCACGATATGACATTTCTAAAAAGAATCACAGGTGTTTGCTTGTTTGTTTGTTTTTTTGTCTGTTTTGAGACAGAGTTTCACTCTCATTGCCCAGGCTGGAGTGAAATGGCGATATCTCGGCTTGCCGCAACCTCTTTTTCCTGTGTTCAAGCGATTCTCCAGCCTCAGTCTCCTGAGTAGCTGGAATTACAGGCACGTGGCCCACGTCTGGCTAATTTTGTATTTTTAGTAGAGATGGGGTTTTCCATGTTGGTCAGGCTGGTCTCAAATTTCCAACCTGAGGTGATCTGCCCACTTCAGCCTCCCAAAGTGCTGGGATTACAGGCGTGAGCCATCGCGCCCAGCCAGAAGTACAGTTTTATATTCTTAACTTCTCACTTAACAGACATGTATAAATGAGACTCAAATTTAGCTACAACTGTGAGCATGTGTCAATAAAAGTATATATCTTTCACTGAAGATACATATACAGAGATAAATAAAAGGACTGAAAGAGTTGTTACTACATTAACCATAGTTAATTGTAGGTGGAATTACAGGTGAGTTTTAACTTAAAAAAATATACTATTTTTAACCATAAGTTTGTGTTATTTTTTTACCTAACACTGAATAATACAAATTGTTGTTAGGCAGCCAAAATACTCAGTTTTAAACTAAAAGGATTTATGATTAACTACTAGTTTTTATTTTATTAAAAAATAAAACTTGGGTCAGGCGTGGTGGCTCATCAGTGAAATTCCAGCACTTTGGGAGACCAAGGCATGTGGATCACTAGAGGTCAGGAGTTCTAGACCTGCCTGAACAATATGGTGAAACCCCATCTCTACTTCTACAAAAAAAAAAAAAAAAAAAAATTAGCCAGCTATGATGTATGATGGCGTGCCCCTGTAGTCCCAGGTACTCAGGAGGCTGAGGCGGGAGAATTGCTTGAACCCAGGAGATGGAGCTGAGATTGCAGCCCTACATTCCAGCCTGCGTGACAGAGTGAGACTCTGTCACAAAAAACAGTAAAATAAAATAAAACTTGGAGTTAGAAACATAATTTTTAAAATTGTCATTAGGTATGATAGCATGTATTACAGAGAATGAATAATATAGGTTAGAGAAATGAAAAATCATTGTGCAAACATAATCAACTTTAGAACTGGTATATAAACTGAGCTTTGAACAACTGTCATGGATAACCAATTATAACAATTGTAACTGTAACAATCAATGTTGACCGCTAACTAAATAGTACAGCCTGTCAGAATAAAGTGCAAATGTGTTAAATCATAGATTTTTAATGCAATGGTGCCAACTACCGTACTCCTAGCACTTAATATTTAACGACAAAAATGATGAAGTAAAAGGTCATGCAGTCTACAATAGTGTCCAGAAACTAACGATAAAATGTATTTCTTGACATTATTTCAACTTTACAGAGAACAACTGACTCCTCAGTTAAACTCTGATACTGCGTAAGATCAAAATTTTTATCTGATTCCCTCTCAAACTATAACACTCTACTTTCCATCACTTAAATAGTATGACCCACTTGAATATGGAACCTAATTTCTAAACAATGATTCCAATATTTTAACAGTACTACAGAATGGAATAAGAATCTGAGTTAAACTAAAAACAAATAAATGAAACAGAACAGTAAATCTGACTAAATTTTAAAAATAATATCCTTGTTACTAAGTTGAGCTACTGTGGGAACAGAAGGTGTCACTCATGATCTTAAGACACCTCCATAATTAGTAATAAATTCAAAACTGATGGAGTGCCTTTATATACAAGACCCTGTATTAATATTCATTCAGAAATCAAGAACATTTTATTCACTTATTGATACGTGCTAAGCAGTGGGGAAACAGGGGGCGTAAATAAGACTAAGGTTGTGCTGTAAGGAAATCCAGCTTAATGGAGCAGACACATAAAGTATCTATATTTATCTATAACTCTGGTAAAAAGTTATAAATTGTACAGGTTATCCTGTAAGAAATACAGGCTCTGAACACATACTTCCTCTTCTCTACAGCCATAAATGCAGATAAGTAAGTCTTGGTCCTGAAACATAGTTTAATAATGATGCTACAAGAATTGTCACAAAGAGCCCACAAGATTGAACAGCTAGGCTACTGCGAGTTAGGCTCCATGCTGGGGATATGAGACTCTCTAATCAGGGAGACTGAGTAGGAAACTAGCCGCAACGTAAGGTAATACTCTAATTTTGCAGGATGTTAAATAGCATCATGTTAAATAGCAATTTTGAGAGATAAAATTAAAGGATTAAAGAAGAGGATGTGCTTAAACCAGGTTTGAAAAAAATGGGTAGGCTTTGTTAGGCAGAAAGGGACATTCCATCACGTGGGAAATGGAAAGCCGATAACCTAGTGCAGAGGTCAGCAAACTTGTTTCTTTAAGAGGTCAGATAATAAACACTTTTCTGACGATCTGGCCTTACAGTTTCTATCAGAACTATTCACCTCTGCCATTGCAGCACAAAAACAGCTACAGACAATATGTAAACAAATAAGCATGGCTATGTTCCAATAAAATGTATTTATAGATAGTATAATTGGAATTACTCATGATTTTCATGTCTGAAATATTACTCTTCTGATTTGCTTCAATATTAAGCAATACAAAAACGATTCTTAGCTCATGAGCTATTTAAAAAAAAGAAGCATCAGGCTGGATTTGTAGTTTGCTGACTCCTGGACTAGCTGGAAGGCAAGCTAGACACACAGATATAATGGTACATACACAAAACCATATTGAATATCTCAACCAGTGCTTCAATGTTATTAGACTCAGTTTTTCCATTTTGTAATAAATGTTTTCTAACGTTCTTTTTATCTGAAATATAATTCATAGATGATACAACTGCTTACACATATTTTTTTAAAATGCAGTGCCTTCACTAAAGTAAAAGAAGAAATAAAAAGAAAGTATGTTAAAATAATGTGTTTTCAATATGGCAATCTGCGAGTCCTGCTATGCCAGATAATATGATGTAGTCAAATGCTTGCATTTATTTATAAAGAATAAATTTGGATTTAAATGGCATAAAGAGACCAGATACCGTACCTTATAAAAGGTACCAGACGGATTCTAGGTTAAAAATTAGTGTTAGAAAAAGTAATAGCAGATCATTTGTATTTGATGAAACACAAGAAGAAATAACTTTAGTAGTTGAAATATAGATAATTTAACAAAGAAAACTGCAGATGGTAGGAGTAAGTTAAAACTGTATCATATTCTTGCAGATAAACTGGATCTTACTGATAAGTTTAATGTCAAAATAGGGCATGCCAGTAAGACAGTCATCTAGCTAGTTAGCTTTCTATCTACCTGTCTGTCTGTCTGTCTCCCTACTATTCCTGTTTGGAATTCCTTCTCATATAAAGGCATATATTTAATTTCTAGAACTCCAAAATTCTATCCTTTGATAGAAAATGAGGAACAATAGATATAAACTATGAAACCTAAGGGCTTATGGTGAAGTTGAGTTTTGATACCAGATGAGTTTGAGATTTGACACAGCATCAGAGTAATAGTGAAAGATTTCTTATGCTTTAAAATGTTTTAAAAATTATGGTACGGCAATCAAATAAAATATTTTAAAAACAACTTTATATTAATGAAATTTGGTGAGATCCTTGTACTTTATGTTTCTATCCAGTTAAAATATTTGATTCTAGATCTTCTGACCAACATCACTCCTTTTCTGTCCACTAGTGACTAAGGTTAATGATAATGTTTTGTGTATTTTAAGATAGCTAAAAGAATAGATTTCATGGCCAGGCGCAGTGACGCACACCCATAATCCCAGTACTTTGCAAGGCCGAGGTGGGCAGATCATGAGGTCAAGAGATCAAGACCATCCTGGCCAACATGGTGAAACCCCGTATCTACTGAAAATTCAAAAATTAGCTGGGTATGATGGCATACACCTGTAGTCTCAGCTACTCAGGAGGCTGACGCAGGAGAATCACTTGAATCAGCCTGGTGACAGAGCGAGACTCGGTCTCAAAAAAAAAAAAAAAGATGAGAATAGTTTTTACATGTTCTTTCATATGACTACAAAGAAATAATAAGTGTTGGAGATAACTGACATGTTAATTACTCCAATTATTTCACAATGTATACATGTATTGAAACATCACAGGGGATACCATAAATATATACAATTATAATTTGTCAATTAAAAAGACAATAAAACTTAACAAACCAAAAAATTAAAATATTTGGTTCCAGACTATTAATAGGAGTCTCAAATCTCTTTACTTGCATATTTGCAGATGAATTCTATACACGTAGATTGATGCAGGAGAGGTGTGTCGATACTAACATCAGCATTGTTGTAAGGATGTGATCTTCCAGAATGTGGAACAACTGACAAAACTGCTAACAGAACAAAGTACAATGGTCCCTTGATTATCGCAAGAGTTGTAGTCCTAGAAAATTTAATAATTATTAAATCCTTGTAAAAATACTTTGTAAAATTGAGTTTGATTTTAGGCTTAGATAATAATAAACTTTTTTGTTAATCTTCATTAACATTTAGTGGAATGTTAAAAATTGTGCAGTACAAGGGGCAATTATTTGTGGGGCAGGACCACTATACACATTACGGTGTGTAGCATCCTCAACCCGCTTTTCTAAATCCCAGTATCACTTCCCAATCTTTAACAACACTTAAGTACCTCTCTGCTTTTCTAAAGTGCTTTCTCATCAGTCAGAACGGCTATTATTAAAAAGTCAAAAAATAACAGATGTCGGCGAGCTTGTCGAAAAAAAGGAATGCTTATTCAGTCCAGTGGGAGTATGAATTGGTTCAGCCATTTTGGAAAACAGATTGGAGATTTCTCAGAAAACTTAAAAAAGAACTACTATTCAACCCAACAATCCCATTACTTGGTATATGCCCAAAGGAATATAAATTATTCTACTATAAAGACACATGCATACGCATGTTCTTTGCAGCACTTTTAATAACAGCAGAGACATGGAATCAACCTAGGTGCCCACCAACTATACAATGGATAAAGAAAATGTGTACATAGACAATATGGAATACTATGCTGCCATAAAACAGAATGAAATCATGTCCTTCACAGCAACACAGATGCAGCTGGAGGTCATTATCCTAAGCAAATTAACACAGGAACAGAAAATCAAATATCACATGCTAAACATTGAGTATACATGAACACAAAGGTTAACAATAGACACCAAGGCTTACTTAAGGGTGGATCATAGGAAGAAGGTGAGGATGGAATAACTACCTATTGAATATTATATTACTACTGGGGTAATGAAGTAATTTGTACACCAAACCCCAGAAACACACTATTTACTGATGTAACAAACCTGTACGTGAACCCTCAAGCCTTAAAATCAAAGTTGGAAGAAAAACATTAAAAAATAATTTCTAGGGGCTCTTCTCTCTTCTTCTGTCCTTGGGGATCACTGGTCTAAATTCTGAGTAAAAAATAGGTTTATATAACTTTTTATATAATGTCCAACACATAATTATCAATCAATTGCATGCCTCATAATTATCTGACAATAATGACTCTTCATGAAGACGAGATAGAAGGGCTAAGAGAGGGAGAGCTACTTGCAACAGTAAAAGAACTCAGTTCTGAATTCAAGGACATGGACCAATTCTGCCACAAAATGAAATGACCTTGAGCAATTCTCTTAACTTTTCTAGGGTATAGTTTCTGCTTTGGAAAATGTACTAGGAGACCACTAAGTTTCCATACAGTTCTGACAGAATGACAAAACATCTAGATGCCTTTGGAAAGTTAAAATAATGGAACAAAGTAGAGAATGAAGGAGAATAAAACCAGGTGAAGCCACACTTGTAATAGATCGAATATCAAAAAAGGAGGATGGACAACAAAGGTGGTGGTATCAAACAGAAATCTGATTCTTGGCATGATGGATACACAGGGAGACAGAGCGTTTGTATGAGATTCACAAACACTCAGCAATGTGAGATGATGCTCTTGTACTAAAGGCAGTGTCTCTCTGCACTTTTGTGTTTACATTAAATTTACAATAGGTGGTTCCCAAGTTCTTGCCACAAATGTTTCAAACTTGAATCCAAACTTGTAATTTACAAGTTGCACAGCAAGTATCTTATTCTAGTGTTAAGTGCTAAGGGAATCAACTCCAGCTGCTTCGGATCAACATAGTTCTTCCTTAACCATAATAAAGGACGGAAGGGATCTTTAGCAACCCAACTCACTCAGGGTTCCTGACACCAGCAAATAAAGTAGGCTAGCGGAATCCAGGATTCTGCAAGGGAATTCCAGTACTCCCAACTATGTAGAATATCCCAATGCCTTAAGGAAATTTCTGTTAAATTAGAGAATTATTGAGGTCTCCATAGGGTATTTTGCCTGCCAGGGTACTTCAAAAAGGCCTTGTTTTTGCAAGATGTGGTGGAAAGAATAAGGAAGTCATACACACCTGCATTTGAAATGCATTCTGCCCTTATCTCTTGTGTGATCGTAAGCATTACTCTTAGGTTCCATTTCCACATCTTCAAAATGGAGACGACAACATCACTCTGGTGATGTTACTGGGAAAACTGAAGGAAACGACTAATGTACAGCCCCTACCATAGTGTCTCACATATTGTGAGCATGGTGAGTATGCAATAAATACTGTCATTTTTGTTCTTTTCTTTGCCATTCTGTGTACTTGGCTTCTCCTTGCCCTACCCCAGAGAGAAGGCTCTGCTTATGTCAGCATCCAGCCAAATGGGTACCAGGAGTGTTGACCAAGTGGATTCACATCCTCCAAGGAATGCTTAGATTTTAATTCCTTCTGTGATATGGCTTGCTCTCTTCTGTTTCCTTTACCTGGGGGAGAGTTGGTATTTCCCAGAGACAAGAAAGTCTTATTCTTCCTCAGTAAGGGTCTTTCTAGAAGGAATAAGTCAAAGCAGGCACTGAGTTAAAACAAGCTGTCAGATGTTTCTGGCTGAACATAAACTGAGCCTGAGATTTCATCCTAGGGCAACCCTACTTCTTGGACTAAAAAGTCCTCTGCACTCAAGTTGCTGCAAATTGCTGGTTCTGGAGTTACTGCAAAGGGACTGTGAGGGGAGAAGATTTACAGAGCTTGGCTAAAAACTTCAAACGCAGTTGTTCTTGCAGAATTTTGCTGAGAAAATCTTTCAGCATTTCCTTACCTCTAAATACAAGCTTATGGGAATGCTACTTCATCAACACAATTCTACTTTACATGATTTTTTTTTTTCTAGTGTGCACAGTTGTAAATTGCTGAGAACCTTGAAGGACATTATGTCACCTCAGTATCAGCATTATGTGATACTATGCCAAAAGTTTCTGGATAGTCGCCTTGCCTAGCCTAACCTTCATCATTATAAGGAAGACATCAAAAAATTCAGTGACCAAACCATAAATTCTAATCAAAGAGCACAATATGAATGACAAATTTGCTGGACAGTAAGTTCTTCAGGTTAAAAAGCACACTTTAGACATCATTAATAATACCATTTACTGAGTAATTGTGTTCTAAGCGCCATACTGAGTTTTTGTATGCAATATTTTCAATTCTTATAACATTTCCCTGCAACATGACTCTGTTATCCCAAGTTTTACAGAGGAGAAAAATGAGGCTTAGAGAAGTTAAGCAAATAAGGTCATATAGAGCTAGTAAATTCAAATCTGATATTGTCTGGCTTTTAAGCATAAATCCTTTGAAAAGTGCTTCCCAATAATTAATAAGTATCAGTTGACACAGTCACATACATTAGTACTAGATGAGATCTGGTGTTCATCTAGAAAACCAGCTGTCTTACAAACAGAGAACTGAGGCTCAAAGGGTTCATTGATGATGAAGCCTAACACAAGGAGAGGGGCAGAGCAGACACTCAAACTTTATGAAGTCCTCATCAAGGTCTACCCAGCAGCTCCCTCTGACCACGCCCCACCCCGCTACTCCAGGCTTCTCTTTTTTTTTTTTTTTTTTTTTTGAGATGGAGTCTTGTTCTGTCACCAGTCTGGAGTGCAGCCGTGCGATCTCGGCTCACTGCAACCTCCGCCTCCCAGGTTCAAGTGTTTCTCCTGCCTCAGCCTCCCAAATAGCTGGGACTACAGGCACACTCCACCACACCCAGCTAATTTTTGTATTTTTTGTAGAGACAGTGTTTCACCATGTTGGTGGTCAGGATGGTCTTGATCTCCTGACTTCATGATCCACCCACCTTGGCCTCCCAAAGGGCTGGGATTACAGGTGTGAGCCACCTCTCCTGGCCTCTCCAGGCTTGTCGCTTCATGAACCTGCTTTCCAGGGCTCAATGTTCTAGGCAATTAGAATAATTGTGCACAGGCACCTGGGTGTTACATACTTTTCTGTATTTTTCATTTCTGCTCAAAATGTATCTCTTTTTATCTACTTAATAAATACATACAATATTTTTAATTCAGTTTAATTCCATCCAAGTATCACTACCTCTACAAAGTCCTCCCTGATTCATTTCTCTTCTCTTCCCAGCCAATCAAAAAAAAAATGTATTAAGGAATAGGTAAGTAATAGTCAATATTTAATGTGGACTTATTATTCATTCATTTATTCCTTAAATATTAATTCAGCCTCTACTATATGAAAGCACTACGCTAACATTTTGTTAATCATTCCTCACCACAACCCTCTGAGGTAGGTATTATTTATATCCTCAATTCATAAAGCAGAAAATCTTAAAAGCTTAAAGAAATGCAGTATTTTTTTCCAAGTATCTCGCCATTTCACTCCTCTGTGGTCTTTCTGTATCCCGAATATGCATTCATTGTGGTATCTGCAGCACTCTCTAAAATTTTGCTTCACTTCTAAGTTATGACTTACGGTGATATAATTCTTTGTATATCATGGTACACCTGGTATATCATTTGCTAAATGTTATAGGCTATTATAGGCTGTAAGCTCCATAGTAGTAAGGGAGATATTTACTTTGTTTACAATCTAATTTTAATATTTTAATTTTTTATTAGAGACCAAGTCTCACTGTTGCTCAGGCTGGAGTGTGGTGGCACCATCTTGGCTCACTGCAACCTCTGCCTTCTGAGTTCAAATGATTCTCATGCCTCAGCCTCCCTAGTAGCTGGGACTATGGGTAGGCATCACCACACCCAGCTAATTTTTGTATTTTTAGTAGAGACAGGGTTTCACTATGTTGGCCAGGTTGGTCTTGGACTCGTGGCCTCAAGTGATCCACCCACCTCTGCCTCCCAAGTGCTGGGATTACAGGCGTGAGTCACTGCACCCAGCCTGTTTACTACAATATTATACCCACAAGGCCTGACAGAATAGTAAAATAGTAGGTACTTAGTACATGATAGTCAAACAAAGGAAGGAAGGAAGGAAGGAAGGAAGGAAGGAAGGAAGGAAGGAAAGAGGAAGGGAGGGACGGAAGGAAGGAGGGAGGGAGGGAGGAAGGAAAGCAGGCAGGCAGGCAGGGGGGCAAATGCATAAAACTCTGGTCTCTGAGTCTCCCCTGTTCTGTGCTGCCTCCCTAGATTAGTCTGCATTGGGAAGAAATGCCACATAAACAAGGATAGACATGTTTCTTCCCAAGGCTGACACTACTATCCTAGATGTACATTCGGAACTCACTTCTGGGCACTATAATTTTCCATTTCTTTACCTATTATTATGGTTATATTAATTCTACAGACTGAAATGGAATGAAAACTTATTTGAAAAGGGACAGAGCTGATTTTTAGACCTGCTGAGGAACAACATAATGACACAGTCCTGTAAGTACACGGTACTCCGAATCACAGGAGTTTGGAAAAGAGCCCTGGGAGGAACTCAAGTCATTACCATGGCCCTCTATTATAGCAGCTGGAAATCACACTGCTGATTTCCACGTAATACTGCAAATACCTCCGAGGGCAAGATCCAAGTTCCCAGATGCTTAACAACCCTTAGGCACGTTCTGTACCACATGTGAGTCGCTGGACTATTTTAAAACATGCACCATTCTTCTTTATGCTTTATTAAGGATTCTAATGTTTAGTATCATTAGCTCTAGTTTTTGCTTTACAATATCTCACAGGATATCCCCAGTTAATTTAAGGGGTAAAAAGTAGTATCATTAAATTCTCAAAACAGCCTTAGTTTTAGTGGACACATGAATACATATAGATACACATGGGCTTTTATTTTTGTGATAATATACCCAAGTGTATCATACTTACACACCTCTGTATAATTTAGATATTAGATATAAGCTATGGATGCATATATAAATGGATAAAGATTTATAAATATACATATATCAGTAGTTTTGAGGACCTACTAGAAGTAAAAGCAATAAAATTTTCATGAAAAGTACTTTATATGGAGAGAATGCGGCATTCTTTGGAAGAACAAGCTGGTATACCTAAGGATAGAAAACTGGAATAACAGAGAACTCTAATTTTGACATGTGTGCATATATATGCACATATATATATATATAAAATGTTAATATATACAAATAGTTGGATATATTAAGACATTTGCATACATATATTAAATTCTGTGTGTATATATGTGTAGAGATAATTGAAATTATTTAACGTAATATATTTGAAAGTTTTCAGGCATGGGGTAAAGACAGAGATTAACCAATTTAGCATAGCACTTTTATAGAACTGAAATGGTAAAGGCCGAAAGGTCTGGTAAGTGAAGAGTGTTAAAACATTGAAAATCCTAAAAGATATGGTTCCAGGATTTGTGCATCACTATTAGTCCCAGTCAGCAATAAAGTATATGTGAATGGGAGGGAAAATGTATGCAACTGTTTATGCAAAAGAATAAGGGAGAGATGGTGGCTGCCTCAATTTGTTGCCTTCTTATATGTCACTGGATCTCTAATTATCAGTATACAGAGTGTATTTCAAACCTTGAAAGCATTAAATGGCTGTGTCAGGCAAGTAGGAGGCATTGTTAAAAACTAAGGAAATAAAAAGTTTCCCTCAGTTGATGAAAAATGTATGAACATTTTTAGAGTTTGCTTATTATAACTTACTATTAGAGATTTGGGTTTGGGAAATTATCATTTATGAAATAAAAATGTATATTACATCTTGGAGTAAAGGAATTGCAACAATTTACAAATCAAGTTTGCTTTCTCTACTCTGTGCAACAACCATAAGCTAGATGCTATTAAGTAGGTTTGTCTTCCTAGCCTATGTGAGCCTTGATAATTTAATGTAATCAATAGAGATGTAAGCTAAAGACATTTAAATGAATGTATTTGTTAAACAGTATATAGAGTGTTCAAAATTGTTAAGATTGTTTATTCAGTTTGGAATTCATGTTAACTTTAATAACTGCATTTCTAAATGTCAAGCTCCATTTTAAGCCAAACCAGTTTAATAGGAAAATGATATTTCTTGATTTAAATCAAGAGGCTAAGATGCTCTATCTTTCTAAGCAAAGCTTATAATTACATGTAAATCCATCAAAAGCCATATATATGGCTATGTATATGTAACTCTATATTATTAAGACTAGTGATTCATGATATTCTTGGAAGTACTTTTTAAAAGCTATTATTAAAATGAAAATTTCCTCTAAACTTCTCAACTATAATATTTTATTCATCATATCTACTTCTCCATTGTGCTAAAAATCATATTGAAATTGAGATTGAATTTTTTCTGCAAATACAGCTTTTTTCTTTTCAATACATATTTAAGAATAGTCATTGTTCTGTATTTATGACAGTGACTATAGGTACATTTTATTTATATTTTACAGCATTTGCAGGAAGTTATTTTCTCTCCTTTGAATGAAGACAGAAAAAATGAGCCACTTTTATTTCTGATGAAATGATAATAGTCTGGGGGCTGGAATAAGCTAGGAATCAAATTAAAGCTATCTGCACATCTGCTTTAGAAATGCATTATAGAAGAAAGAGAGCTATAGATTTTCGTATAAACAAACATTGCTTATCTATGAATAAATGAAGTGCTTCATTCCTTTATTCTAAGTTTAACCATCCTCTATTTTGCTCTTAATAATTCATTTTCTTTGTAAAATTAATTATTTATATAAACAATTTTTCTTCTCCATAACTGAAAAGGCATACAATATTATAAAAGTAAAATTAGAATAGAATACTTCAAATCACTATTTTCTATAGTAAAGAAACAAATGTTATTTTGCCTTTAAAGAGATGGAAAGTTTGATTAAAATTCATTTTCTCTTTGTTCTTTAAAATAATAGTAATAAATAGGCAGGATAGAACAAAAGTTAAAAATGATTACAAGTAAAAATGCTGCTAAAAGACTATGATACAAAATAATAAAACCTGAGGACTAGAGAAGTTAAACTTGGTGAAAAGTCAGTGAAATAAACTGAGCACAACATCCCTAGACTTTCATAGGCCACCCAGAGGTGTGAGTCCACAAACAAGTGTGGAAATGACAGGTTTTTCTTTCCCTAATCTTTTACATACAGGCATACTCAAGGAGGACTCAGCAAAGTTTCCAAGCCATTCGACCCTTAAACAACTTGCTCTCACTTTCTTCAGATACTCAAGGGAAAGTCATAAGGAAAAGGCTCACCTGTGCTGGGCTGAACCAACCATGTGGGCAGGTACAATGCTCCCCACAAATCCCTTTGCCCTTGGTGCTCGTCTTGTGGGGGCTTTTCCGCACACTGTCCCACAAGGTCCTGCTGAAGCTGGCCACCCCGGTCCTGTTTGGAGCTGGCCCCCCTTGTCCTGAGGACGGCATGGTCTGAGAACTGTACCCGAGCCCCTGAGAGTTCCTCTGCCAGCCACAAGCGCAGTGGGCATCCCTGATCAGGGTGGGCGCAATCCTGCCGGCATCCATCCCATCGGACCCCCGGCTGCAGCTGTGTTGCTTGGTGAGGTATGCATTCATACTGCACTGATGCCTACTTTTTCCTTTGGTCAGCTCTGCACAGAAATGTCTCCTCCCTCACACCCCTTTCTTCCAGGCAGTTGTAAAAGTCTTTTTTCCCCTGTGGATCCCTCAGTATCTTTGATAGCTGCTATAAGCAGTGCATCGTGGGAGCAGTGGGAGCAGCGAGAGCAGCTCCGCACAGCATTATCTGCGGGCTGGTAGCTCTTTGTCAATAGATGACTCAACTCACAGAGCAACTTGACAGTATCCCTGCTCTAGGCAGAAGCAATCAATGCTCCACACAGCTGGGCTACAAGACTGTACACCGTGTTACAAACCCTTTTTGGATGGAGCCCTACAGTAAAGAATAACTCTTTGCAGTTTGGCATTCTGGCTTTTCCCTTTCCTTGCTGATCCCCACACAAAATACAAACCTTAGGAAAGGGAACTTCTTATGAGACTAGCAGGATTCTTCTTTCCAGAAAAGATGCATTTAGGCTTAAACTTTATAGCATAAGCAATAAAAAAATGATGGGAAAGTCAACCTGTAAAGGAATTTTTAACATTTACAGGAATCACTTATCTAGAGAGAGATTTGCCAAGACACAGACCCAATCATGAAGTAACTATATAAGATCATCAACATCAACTCTAAAGAATATCAATTCATTTGAAAAAAATCATTGAGGTCACAGCATTATACTGGAGTCCCTTAAAATTTATTAGTTTAATTTGTTTTAAATCGCAATTATGCATTATAATCCAAACATATATTCTTTATGCTATACACAATTATTAATTCTTTCTTATTCAAAGAAAGGCAATTTTTGAGGTTTAAAACTGATGGGTTGAGCTTATTTTAAAACAGTATTTTTCCTTCCCCCAAATTATTCTGAGGATTTCCTTTCAAATACTTTACCACAACAAATACATTCACCACAGACAGAGTCTGTGTTTTAAAGTGAAAGATGCATCCAACTCTGCCATAGAGTATTTTGGTTTCGAAAGACAGAAATTTTCAAATTCTTCCACTGAAAAATGAGCTAAATTCTTCCAACTTAAAGCAATTGCCTTCCAAAGAGGATTTTTGTTTTAAATTTTAGCATGCTTGCTGAATCCATACATAGTATTTTAAGTAAAGTGAAAGGCTAATTGCCACAACATTTATCATTTTTATTCTCTTTGAGACTTTCCATAACCATTGCCAAAATGTCTATCCTTATCACAGATTCCTGAGGAAATAATTTTGGTTTGATTACGAAGCCGATTACCATCCACTGCAGGACCTAACAAAGATTATGTAATCCTGTGAAATAATTACATTATCTGCAGATTATCAGATGCTATCAAATCAGCTTCTCAATAGATTTACCAGGTGCTGGGGCAGTATAGGCCTGATGTTTGCCTGAGCTGGCAAGGTGCTTATCTCAAGGGCTGAGATCATAACAAGTACATTTGAACACTAAGACTCCCTGGATAAATCACTGTTAGGCTTAAAAATCTTGAAAGAAAGGAGTAGGATCTTCTTTTTCAATGTATCTCCATATGAAAGTCCTTTTCCAAATTATGCACCAGGGGCTGATATTAGCACTGTGCCTATCACAGAAAGCATTCAAAACACCTTTGTTCAATAATAATGGCCCAGATATGTAAGTTTAGAGGGCAGGTTCTGGTCTATGTTATTGGCCATTTTTCTTCAAGCACCTATCATACTGTCCACCACATAACAAGGCAATAAATACATACATATTTTTGATGGAAAAATTGATGGTTGGTGACAGTATAAATGAAAGGAAAAAGTAGAGAAATGAAGGAGATGATACACATTTTTAAAATAATATTTCATTCAGCAGTGCTTCAGAAACATAAACTACTCCTTTAAAGTTAACTTCAGTTCTAGTGTTGAGGTATTCCTATTAAGGAAATTTGTCAAAAATATATGAAACTTGAACTGTTGGACAAAAATAACAAAGGCATTAATAGTTTTTTTTTTTTCTGAAAGAATATCAAGAAATCAAAATCAATACCTGAAGACAGTGAGGACAAGGCAGAAAGTTACTTCTCTCTCTCTCTCTCTCTTTCTTCTTTTTATTCTAGATTAACAGATTATACCAGAAAGAACTGTTGGGTCACATAAAATCCTAGAGAACTTTAGGCTTTTCTGGTGTCACCACGATGCATGGCTGCACAGTAGGACTTGATGTGATATGCCAATGCTATCACTCTCAAGTGAGAAAGTCAGGAAGTGATAAGTTTGACTTTCTCCAATCTTATCTAACCATAGACACTCCTCTAGTTTTTTAGACAGATATCATTGCACAAAGGCCCATTGGCATATTCAGGGAACATATTTCCTGTTCTCACCCATTTGCCTCTCAAGTATAAGAATCAATCTATATAAACATAAGTCAGTGTGCATCCATCACAATTTTGTAATGGTGTGTGCAGCTTGCAGCAAGGCACAAACAATTTTCTGGCTTGACACTACTCAAGATATTACAAATCTTCACAGGGATTTAAATATGTTATAAATGAGTTGTTCAGAATGAGCAATGAGCAATTTCTTCCTATCACAAGGGCCATAGAATTTCTGTTTTAATAACCTCAGCATGTCATTTATTTGTAGATAAATATTATCTATTGCATAACTAATTTTATTTTGCTTCAAAGATCTTTAGGACTAGAGCAAACTTTTATTAAGCTTACTAAAAGACTATATTGGAATCACTCTTTCAGGTTAGTACATGTAAAATCATTCCATACTCCCATCTTTCCCTCCCCACAAATAAAACATTTCTTTTCAAATATGACATTTGGCTTTCTGAGGACAGGCCACTTAAACAGATAAATATGTTCAACTAGCCTTCTGTGCTATAAGACAGACTCACTAATTAATGGTAATGCAATTTGATCAACTCTAATTGGACAACTGTAATGACCATGAGATGACATGAAATTCTGGCCAAACAAGAATTAGCGATGCACAAGTACACATCCTACTTATCACCGTGATTTAACATGGGCAGATGGTACACAGGGTCATGCCTAGATGAGATATGTCTTATTGAACTCTCTTTGACCTGGCACTCGACTTCATTGAACAATCACTAGTTTTTAAAGCAAGGGTTTAAGACTAATATCCAAGCTCGATTTGTTTAATAAAAAATAGCAAAGATAGATAAATAAATTGTATTGCACTAAAATGCAATACCGAATCTTTTTCCAGATAAAATTTCCTCCAAGAGTCCTATGCATATGGGAAATGAAAATATTAATTCTAAAAGGCAAGCTAAGTGCTTGTTAAAGAATGACTGGGTAACAGACGTCCTTATCAGCTACAAGTAATATGCCAAAGAATCATAAAATGCTTTGAAAAGTGTGTACAGTCTATTCCTATAATTGCAAAAACTAGAGATTTTATAAATGCTAACAAATCAATATTCTTCTACATCTAATAATCTTTGGCCTAGACAATCTCCAGATCCAAGCACATTTCTTTCAAAATAAGAAAGCCAGGAATATGTAAAGTATTTTAGATTCTAAAATTATTCCCAAAATAATTAGACTAATTTAGTCGTAACTCTTGTGAGACAAAAACAAGCAGGAATTTAGTGTGGAAAATAACATGCTTAATTAATACAGACATTTAACCGAAACAGACAATTTAATAGAAAGTAGAAAAAAACTTTTAAAATGTCCTGAATTGTAACTAGCATAGTTAGATTTGGTGAGTGTTGATGGGGAAGGGATTAACCTCAATTAGTGATATGCCTAAATTATAAAATGGTGTTCAGGAAATGTAAATTTATTATATATTAACTTCTAATGCACTTAGTAACACAATTACAGAAATCAGAATACTATGTGACATTTCTTAAATATTCTGAAAGGAACACTAGTAAAAATGTAATAATCATTTAAAATTTGTGTATTTTCGCAATTGAAGCTAAGTGCTCAACTATACTTCTACAAGAAATTTGTTCTCATCCTTCAAGATTAAACTAATGTCACTTCTATAAGCTTTTCAGATCCCCTTGGCATATTAAATCATGCTCTACAGTATTTGTATACTTGTCTCTGTAAATATCTTTAAGATTTATCTATTTCATATAATCACCGTGATGACCACTCTAATGTCTAAGCTAGCATAATGTCTCTGTAGAACTGGTGAAACAGCTTTCTAACTAGTCTCTCATATACACCCTTGCTCTAATTCATTCTCACGCAGCACCCAGAGTAATTCCTGAAATGCAATTATGATTAGATCCTTTATGCTTGATACCTGTCAATTAAATGTAATTTCCTGGGAATCTGTATCCTCATAGAAGGCATAATCTTTAAAGTAGTTTGGATGGTCTTTTATCATGCCCTGTGCAATCTGGCCTCTGTGGCTTTTTACCAGTCTTGTCTGTGCCTCACATTCTTGCTCTGCCCTCCAACCACTCAGGCCTTGAATACCTGCCCTTGCTACTACCTTGTGGCCATTGAGGATGCTCTTTTCCCCACTTTATACTTCCACATGATTAATTCCCACTCACCCTTCTGTAGGATGCATCAAGAGGCAACTCCCCCAAAGTCACCCTAAACATAGTATAATCTAAAAAGAAGTGGGCTTACTATGCCACACAGCTCCAAAATAAAGCTTCCAGTGTTTATTTCCAACCAGATTGCCATCCAGATCTCTTTTACTCAGAAATACTGGAGTCTTCCCTGTCCTCTGCAATTCCATCTGAATATCATCACCTCCTCAAGAAAGCGTTTCCTGAATACTAGGTCACCTTCCAGGATAGCTCACATCATCTTTCCATTAAACATTCATTTAGCACCTGTGCATCTCTATTACAACACTTAACAAAATTGTATTTAACACAAGAATTGCACTATAACTTATTTTGTACCCTTTTCCCCAAACAGAATGTAAGTGGTTGCTAGCAGGGCAGGAAGAAAGCTCTCTTCTTTGCAACTGCATCCTCTGAACTCAGCACCAAGTATTTAACACTGATTGAAATAAATCAAACATTAAAGACAAAAGTATCTTTCAATGATCATACCAATACAGGTATTCTGGTCTGTGTTCTATCGCTCAGTGTAAAATCAATAAATCAGCATTTTGATTTTAAAAACAAAAGGCAATGTGTTCTTATAGTCAGCACTTTAGTGGAACATTTAGTGTGGATGAGTGGCATAAGGTTATTAACTCATTTTTCAAAGAAATTTGCTAGTGGTCTTAGCACTGAAGCTGAAACAGCTTCTGTTTATTTTAGCAAGATATTAATTTGTAAAAGCTGCACTTCCTGACAGCTGTGCATTTCTCTCAAGCTTTTTCAAGAGTTCTCCCTTTATAGCTAGATAGTACAAAAGAGGGAGCAGTTCCCTAAATCAAAAGCCAGTTAATGGTAAAACATGAAGAGAATCATGAACTCCAAAGCCATATTAATCTTAAAATGATATAAGCCAAAAGTCATAATAATTTTATAAGATTTTTTTTGAGATAGTCTTACTCTGTTGCCCAGGCTGGAGTGCAGCAACACAATTTCAGCTCACTGCAACCTCCTCATCCCAGGTTCCAGCGATTCTTGTGCCTCAGCTTCCCGAATAGGTGGTATTACAGGCCCACACCACCATGCTCGGCTTATTTTTATATTTGTGGTAGAGACGGGGTTTCACCATGTTGGCCAGGCTGGTCTCGAACTCCTGACCTTAAGTGATCAGCCCAACTTGGCCTCCCAAAGTGCTGGAATTGCAGGCGGGAACCACCTCGCCTGGCCAACAATTTCAAAGGATAATAAAAGTGTGCATCACAAAATATAAAAGCACGGAACTATCTCCTTTACTTCCCTCCCAATCAAGTCACAAATTAAAAAAATATTAAACACATTATTATCAATAGCAAGTATTTCCTTTAGTTTTTTTTTAAGTTGTGGTAAAAACACAAAACGTAAGATCTACCCTGTTAAATCTTTAAGTGTAAAATATAGTACTTTTAACTATCAACACAAGGTTGTAAAGCAGATCTCTATGACTTTTTCAACATGTGTGATTAAACTCTATACCCACTGAACAACAAAACCCCATTTCCTCCTCCCCCCAGCCTCTGACAACCACCTATTTCTTTGTGTTTGACTATTCCAATAAGTCTTATAAGAAGAATAATACCATAATTTGTCCTTCTACAACTGGCCCATTCCACTTAGCATAATGTCTTTAGGATTCACCCATGTTGTAGCATATGATAGGATTTCCTTCTTTTTTATGGTTGAATAATATTCTGTTGTACGTATATACCATATTTTACTCATCCATTCATTCATCAATAAACATTTAGGTTGTTTCCACCTCTTGGCTATTGTGAATAATGCTCAATGAACAGGAGAGTACAAATCTATCTTCCAGATTCTGATTTTAATTCTTTTTAATAACTACTTAGAAGTGGGATTGTTGAATCATATGGAAACTCTATTTTTCACTTTTTGAGGAAACTGCATACTGTTTCCCATAGCAACTGTACCATTTTACATTTCCCAAAACAGTGCACAGGATTTCCAATTTCTCCACATCATCAACATTTTTGTTTTTTTGATAATGGCAATTCTAGCAGCTGTGAGGTGATACCTCATTGTGGTTTAAATTTGCATTTCCCAGATGATTAGTGATGTTGAGAATCTTTTTATAAACCAGATGTCTATTTGTGTGTCTTCTCTGGAGAAATATCTATTCAGGTCCTTTCTCATTTTTAATTATGGTATTTGCTTTTTGGCTATTGAGTTGTAGGAGTACCTTATCTATTATGGATATTAAGTCCTTATTATGTATATACTTTGCAAATATTTCATCCCATTGTGTAGGTTGCCTTTTCACTTTCTTTACTGTTTCTTTCACTCTGAAGAAGTGTTTTAGTCTCAGGTAGTACCACTTGTCTATTTTTGTTTTTGTTTCCTGTGCTTCTGGTGTCATATCCAAGAAATCACAGTAAAGACGAGTGTTGTATAGCTTTTTAAAATATTTTTATCCAGGAGTTTTATAGTTTTAGGTCTTATCTTCAGGTCTTTATTTTGAGTTTATTTCTGTGTATGGTATAAGATAATTTAATTCTCTCATATATGGGTATTTTGTTTCTCAACATTATTTGTTGAAAGAGACTATTCTTTCCCAATGACCTATGGTGTCAAAGATCATTTGATTTTTATCTGTGTGGGTTTATTTCTGCACTCTCTATTCTATTTAATTGATTTGTATGTCTGGCTTAGTGTCATACTGTCTTGATTATTGTAGCTTTGTAACATATTTTAAAATCAGGAGGTATAAGGTTTTCAGATTTATTCTTCTTTCTCAAGATTGTTTTGGTTATTTGGAGTTCTTTGTGGTTCCATATGATTCTTAAGATTGTTTTTTATTTTCCTACAACAAATACCATTGAGATTTTGATAGGGGTTATAGTGACATGTAATTTACTTTGAGTAATATGGACATTTTAATATTATCTTTCAATCATGAACATGGGATATCCTTACATTTATTTGTGTCTTTAATTCCTTTCAGCATTATTTTATAGTCTTTAGTGAACAAGTTTTTCACCTAAGTTTTTTACTCAATATTTTATTATTTTTGATAGTATTGTAAATGAGATGGCTTCCTTAATTTCTTTTCAGATGTTTTACTGTTAGTGTACAGAAACATAACTGATTTTTGTATATTGATTTTGTATCCTATAATTTTATTGAATTTTTAAATTAAGTTCCAGATTTTTTTTGTGTGAAATCTTCAGAATTTTCTACATATAAGATCATATTATCTGTGAACACATACAATTTTTTTACTTCTTCCTTTCCAATTTCGGTTTCTTTTGTTTCTTTTTCTTGCCTATTTACTCTGGCCAGTACTTCCCGTATTATGTTGAATAGAATGGTGAGAGTGAACATCATTGCTTCTAATTTTAGAGGAAAACCTTTCAGTTTTTCACCATTGAGTATGGTGTTTAGCTTAGGACTTTTCATACATCATTTTTATATTGTAAGGTAATTTTCTTCTATTCCTAATTTGTTTTTTTTTAAATGAAATAAAGCTGTCAATTTTGTCAACATTTTTCTGCATCTATTAATTGCATTATTTTATCCTTCATTCTTTTAATATGATTTATCAAATTAATTAAGTTTCCTCTGTTGAACCATTCTTGCATCTCAAAAATAAATTCCACTTGGTCATGGTATAGGATCCTTTCAATGTGCTGTTAAATTTCATTTGCTATTATTTTGTTGACAATTTTTGCATCTATATTCATTGATGATATTGTAGTATATCTGTGATATCTTTTTCTGTCTTTGGCATCAGGGTAATGCTGGCCTCATAAAATGAGTTTTGAAGTGTTCCTTCCTCTTCAATGTTTTGGAAACATTTGAGAAAGATTGGCATTAATTCTTCTTTAAATGTTTGGTAGAATTTACCAGTAAACCAACCTGGTCCTGGGCTTTCCTCTGTGGAGCAGCTTTTGATTACTAATTTAATCTGCTTATTGTTTGTAGGTCTTTCTAAATTTTTTATTTCTTTTTGAATCAGTACTCTTATAATCCTTTTTATTTCCATATAATCAGTAGTAATTTAACTTCTTTCATTTAATAATTTAGCTATTTGAGTCTTCTCTTTTTTATTGATTAGCTAAAGCTTTACCACTTTTGTTGATGTTTTAAAAAATGTAACTTATTTCACTGTTTTTCTTTTAATATTACTCTTTATTTCTTCTCTAGTTATTTTCTTCCTTCTGCTAACTTTGTGCTTAGTTTGTCTTCCTTCTTTCAGTTCCCTGAAATGTAGAGTTATGTAGTTTACTTGAGAGCTTTCTTCCTTTTAAATATAAGTGTATATTAATACAAACTTTCCTTTTAGTACTGTTTTTATGGTATTCCATAAGTTTTGGTATGCTGTGCTCTTATTTTCATGTGTCTCAAGACATTTTCTAATTTCCCTTTTGATTTCTTTTTGACCTACTGGTTAAGAGTAAATTGTTAATTTCCATATGTATATATTTTCCAGTTTCTCTTCTGTCATTAATTTCTGGTTTTATTTCATTGTAGTTGGAAAATATATTTGGCATAATTTCAATTTTCTTAAGTATATTAAGACTCGTCTTCAGAACTTGTATGTCATCCTGGAAAATGTTCCATGTGTGCTTCAGAATAATGTGTATTCTCCTGCTGTTAGCTGGCATGTTCTGCATATGTTAGGTCCATTTCATTTATAATACCATTCAAATCCTCTGTTTCCTTATCAATCTGTCTGGATACTCGGTCCATTATTGAAAGAAGAATATTATGATCCCCTAGTAATATTGACCTGCTATTTTTTCTTTAATTCTGTCAATGTCTGTTTTACATATTTAGGTGCTCTGATGTTAGGTGAATATATACCAAAAATTGCTATATTTTCCTCAATTGACTCTTCTTATCATCATATAATTTCCTTCTTTGTCTTTTTTTACATTTTTAGCTATGGTTTATTTGTCTTAGTATGGCCCCCATTGCTTTTTTCTTTTTCTTTTTCGTTACCATTTTCCTGGAATATATTTTTCTATTCTTTCACTTTCAGCCAATGTATATCATTAAGTAAGTCTTACAGTTAATGAGAATCTTTTTTTTTTTTTTTTGAGATGGAGTCTTACTCTGTCACCCAGGCTGGAGGGCAATGGCACGATCTCAGTTCACTGTAACCTTTGCCTCCCAGGTAGCAGAGATTGCAGGCACACACCACCATGCCCAGCTAATTTTTGTATTTTCAGTAGAGATGGGTTTCACCATGTTGGCCAGGCTGGTCTTGAACTCCTGACCTCAAGTGATCTGCCTGCCTTGGCCTCCCAAAGCGCTGGGATTACAGTTGTGAGCCACTGTGCCCAACTAAAAATCTTATTATTAAAATCCACTTAGCTATTCTGTCTTTTGATTGGAAAGTTTAATCCATTTACATTTAAAGTAATCATATACATTGAATAAGGAAGAACTTATTATTGCCATTTTGTTGATGGTTTTCTGTTTTGTATCTTTTTGTCCCTCTTTTTCTGTCGTTGCCTTCCATTCCTTTCTTATTTTCTTTTGCATATCTTTTTTTCTTGTTATTTAATTTTTTTATGTTTTTGAGATGGAGTCTTGCACTGTCGCATGGGCTGGAATGCAGTGGTGCGATCGCAGCTTACTGCAACCTATGCTTCCCAAGTTCAAGTGATTCTCCTGCCTCAGCCTCCAAAGTAGCTAGGATTATAGGTGCCCACCACAACACCTGGCTACTTTTTTGTATTTTTAGTAGAGACGGGGTTTCACTATGTTGGTCAGGCTCGTCTCAAATGCTTGACCTCCTGATCCACCTGCCTCAGCCTCCCCAAGTGCTGAGATTACAGGCGTGATCCACCACACCCAGCCACATATCTTCTGTAGCTATATTTTTGTGGTTACTGTGGACTTATATAAGACACCTTGAGTTATAATAATCTGTTTTAAGCTGATAATAACTTAACTTCAATTGCATACAAATATTCTACTCAATACATACAAATTTTACTCATACAAATATTCTACTCATACAAATATTCTACAAATCTTTTACTCATGCCCCCCACATATACACTTTATGTTTTTGGTTCTACAAATTACATCTTTTTATATTGTATGTCCATTAACATATTTTTTAGTTATAGTAATTTTTATACTTTTGTCTTTTAACTTCTTTAGTTCTTAACACAGGAACTGTAGTACTACACCCTGAGCTTTGTGAATGAGGCATAAATATGCTCTTGTCCAAGCCTTAATTGTCTTGAAATTTAACTTAGTCAATTGTATCGATTTAAACAGTGGGATGGCTTTTGATCAGACTTTTGGGAGACTAATACATGTAACATCCTGGGTGTGTTGTTTCCAAGTGTCTGTTCCCCTGACTCTTCCCATTCTAGATCCTTTACTGACTCTTTCCTGGTTGCCAAGAGCAGACAAGATATTGTAGGAGAGTGTGGAAGCCCTAGAAAGGACATAGGCATGTGCTATTCCTTGCCAACTGCAGTAAGTTTTATGAGGGAAAAATGTATGAATAATGATACGCAAAAATGACACTATAGCAATGAGTCATAACTGAAAAAGGAGGGAAAGAAGGAAGGAAAAAAGGAAGGGAGGGAGGGAAGGAAAGAGCAAGAAAAGGAGGGAGAGGGGAGAAGAAGAAGGGAAAGGAAGAAGGGGATCACAAATTGAGGAAAGAAATCTCTTTAAAAAGATAATTAAAACACATAGTAGGGTTTAATACGCAAAACCAAATGAAGCAATGAAGGAATAAATGGACATTCCTCTTAGTATGGGACAGTCTTGCACGCACCACTGAGGCCTCCTTGAATATAGTTCCTGGCCTTTGGAGCTGTCATACCCAGAATTTGTGATGTAATAATAAAATGGAATCAGATTTTCTTCAGTTTAAATTTTACAAGTTCTTATTTTTCTCATAACTTGTAATAGATACTTTCTAAATTTATCAAAGGGTTAAAAAAACTCTGGTTTAAAAATAAACCAGAGTCTGACTTGCCAGTGTAATTCATCTACAAATTAGCCTAAAGTCAGGGGTATGGATTAATATAAATTACAGATCCGCTTTCATCTAAATGATCTCTTCTCCTTAGAGACCTAACATTTTGGTAAAGTTTAGCCTAATTGGCTTTGCTTTAACCAGTATATTTCCAATTCACATTTAATTAACCACCTTTTCCTCTGTGCTTATATTATTTTGCTTTTGTATTTATTCATTTTATTCAATATACGTTTACTGAGTGCATAGTGCCTAGTCTGTACTGGAAACTATGCTAATGATAATGCAGTGAACTCTAGACCAGGTAGAATTCTTGCAAGGCAGAAAGACTTTGAATAAGCAAGTGTGCTGAGTGATTAAACTGAGATGTACAGCAACAACATGCAGGATATCCCTTATCATTGAACTTGCCCCATTAAGGTGAGTTCCATCATTACATGTAGGCAAAATTTTCTTTCCTATTGCTAGATTGTAAGCTCCTAAAGAGTAAGAACTACCCTTTATTTGTAAACTCATACTCTTTTCCCCATTATTTCACAATACAATTAGTATCTCTCAGTAAATACTTGCATTGAACTTGGAAAATGTGGGACTTGGGTTTAGAAAATACGCTGATATGGTTTGGCTGTGTCTCTACCCAAATCTCATCTTGAATTGTAGTTCTCATAATCCCCACATATTGTGGGAGGGACCCGGGGGAGGTAACTGAATCATGAAGTCAGTTACTTTCGTACTGTTCTTGTGATGATGAGTGAGTTCTCACGAGATCTGAGTTTTTTAAGGCGCTTTCCCCCTTTGCTCAGCACTCCTTTCTTTTGCTGCTATGTGATGAAGGGAATGTTTGCTTCCCTTTCTGCCATGATTATGTCTCCTGAGGCCTCTTTAGCCACGCAGAACTGACTCAATGAAACCTGCTTCCATTATAAATTACCCAGTCTTAGGCAGCTCTTTATAACAGCGTGAGAACAGACTAAGATACATGCTCTGGTTTCAACTCTTCCATAGACCTGTTGTCTCATTTTGGACAAGTCACAAGTGCCCATTTAAGGGCTGAGAACATTATTTTCTTATTTTTATTTTTTCCAATGCAGACTGTTGCTCTGTCACTCAGGCTGGAGTGAAGTGGTGCCATCTTGGCTCAGTGCAACCTCTGCCTCATGAGTTCAAGCAATTCTTCTGCCTCAGCCTCCTGAGTAGCTGGGATTACAGGCGCCTGCCACCACACCTCACTATATTTTTGTATTTCTAGTAGAGATGGGGTTTCACCTTGTTGGCCAGACTAGTCTTGAACTCCTGACCTTGTGATCCACCCACCTTGGCCTCCCAAAGTGCTAGGATTACAAGTATGAGCCACCATGCTGGCTTGGCTGAGAACATCTTCACTGTTGCATAAATATTTGAAAGCTAATGGAATTGTCTTCTCTGAAACACTGTTTTCTATGTTTGTGCATAATGTGATAAAGCTTTGTACAACATTTATGCACCTATTTTCTCTTGGTCTTAATGGACAAGGTATGAGCTTTAGAGTAAAACTTCTGGGTTCTCAACCCAACTCTAACCATTAATAGCTATGAACTTGGGCAAGTCACTTAATCTTTATGTGCCTCTGTTTCCTCATCTATAAAATAAGCTTTCACACCAATCTCAGAGGATTGTGAAAATAACATGAGCTAATTTCTCTAGTGTACTTAGCACAATACCTGGCACATAACTATGCTCAATAATATCTATCTATATATCCATCTACCTGTCAGTCTATTGTCATCCCTCTCCCTATTTCAATTGTAAGTTCCAGAGGCTGACATTTAAAAATTCTTCAGTGCTTACGAAGAGACACTCAATAAAGGTCAGTTGATTTCAACTGAATGTCAGGATTCCATATTGGTCCTAAACTTATTTTCTCAGATTATATTTTGGGCAAGGCATTCTGCTTCTGGGCTAGTTGCTAAATAAGATCACTACCATCACCAACATATCTCCAATATATTGACTACTTATAAAGTATCTCTAGCATATGTACTCATTTTATCCCAATAACCATATAAAAGTTGAGATGACAGTTTAAGATATTGAAACAGGTTTAGAAAGATTCCGTAGTTTTTCTATGGACACAGCATTAGTAGGAGTGACACCAGTAATAAATTAAGGTCCATATAACACTGGAGCCATACGTGAAAACCTGTGCAAAATGACATCTCATTTTTGTGTAAGACTTTGGTTTTTGAAAATACTGTTATATCCTTTTTCTCTACATCTTCACAATAATCCCATATGGTAGGCAGGGCAGGGGGAAAAAACTAAGGTTCAATACCATGAAATAATGTGTCTAAAGTCAAACAGCTGGTAAATAATATTGTTGAAACCACAGTTCAAAGCTTAGTGTTCAGTCCCAAATTTTTACACTATTTCACCCCATTTTTCTACTAAGTACATTCTTATTTCTTTTCTAGATATGATTATATGACATCTTGTCACTTCCTTTGCCATCAAAAAATGGGTAAAAGATAAGGTACATTTAGTGAACCTAGAACACAAGTTTTTAGGTTTTGTGTCAGCATAAAATTTGCATTTGGCTTCTCTGTTCCTATTTACAAATCCTAAGGAAAGGATTAACCAGGAATTTGAGAGGTCTGATGGAAATGGTTCTCTAAACTTGAAAGGCTTAAATGAAAATAAAGTTTTTGCCTTAATTATATTTTCTCATACAAGTCCAGAAGCATCTGCAGTTTCTTGCAGCCAGAAGAAAGAGGTTTGAATTTATGTATACTCCATTTCTTCGGGCTGTAGAACAGCTTCAATCATAGCAGCTGCAGCTACCATTTATTGATTAACTGCTATTAATGTACCAAGAAACTTACAGAATTAGAACTAATTCTTGTAATAGTCCTGAAAACCAATGTTATTATTCCCATTTCTGGGATAAAGAAGTTGAGGTTCAGAGAAACTAAGTAATTGCTCAAGGTCATGCAGCTGTTAAATAGCAAAGTTGCAATTCAAATTAGGGTCAGTCTGATTCCAAGTCCTGAGGCTTCCCATTTCACAATGTCAATTCTCTCAAAAACAAAAGCAAAAACAAAAAACAAACAAAAAAAAACAAGGCAAAGAAAAGTAATACAAATGAATCTTTTACCTTTCCTTTGGTGATATAAGTACTTTAAATGTTAATCTCTGAGTCAAACTTGGCGGGGGATGTGGGGTGGTGTGGGTGGTGGTGGGAAACAAAATCTAATTTTATAAAATCCCCATGTTGGTGAGAAGGCCAAGCAGAAATGTAGTTGTCAACTACATTGGGGTGGAGTTTTTCACAATTTGACAGTCAGTATTCATTTAGGCCGGCTGGGCTAAATGAAATCTGGTATTATATACTTAAGTGCCAAAGTGCCTTCTGTGAGACCTTTCAAAGAAATCTTCTTTATCCTAGATCTTACTTATAAGCCAACAAAATATAAATTGTAAATTACCTGTGAGTTGGTTTCTTCAAAATTGGTGTTGGGCCCAAGACACACCAGTTGGAGCCCAGGAACTGACACTGAAAAACACATCTGAGAGGATTCACCTGGTGCAAATTTGTTAGCACACAACTAACAATAAAATAGTTTCTTTTCTGCAGAAAGGTCATTTATTTCATCCTCAGAATATGTTCTTTTGGTGTAATTTGTACAGCAAGGATTATGCATAAGTTTATGTACAATCTCCTAAATAATCATCTGTTAGTAAAGATGATTATTTCCCTCTTTACTAAAAAAAATCAATTATCTGAGATTTTTTCCTCTCTTACCTACAACTTTTAATGGAAGACAACAATATTGCTTGTCCTTCCTTAAGCAGCTAACACATAGGAAGTCTACAGGGCAATGGGGAAACTTACTGCCTATTTACATCCCATCTACTAGGTGGTCTTTTTCTGTTATATAGGCAGCACATCAGAGAGCACCTCATTCCACTTGGAGCAAGTTAAAGTCAACCCAACTTAAAGAGGACCTTGATGAAAATGCCTATATCCTTCTCCGCTGGTATGGCTACTGTGCCATGGCAGTCAGGCCCGCTTTCAGCTCCAGAAAGCACCCAGACCATTCAAGATAAAAATCAATCTCATCCGAAGTGGAAAAGAAACTAAAGAACAGTTAAACAAATCCTTCCAAGAGAGAATATTCAATAGTAAGTCTCAATTATAGAGCTACAATGCAGACCCTTGATGAGACCCAGCAGAATTTAGTTGAGTGGATGAGTAGGAGTTTTATACACCTGGATGTCATTTATACCTACCACTCGTGTTCTAGCCCACTTTTCAGGCATCCACATGACTTCCCCTATCCATTGCCTTTTCGCTGTTCACATGAAAAGTCCCTGTTGCTTTACAAAGAGTACTATAAGGATAAATTGAAAGGACTGATTCCTCTACTGCCTTGCTCCAATGGAAGATCTTTTGGAAATTACACTCTTAAATTTTGACAGCACCAAACAAAGAGAAGTGTTTCTGAAAATGAGATTGTGTTGTTAAACATCTGCATTCCAAATAGCTCCCTAATAAGTAAAATTACAATTGCTTTTGCTTTCAATTAGGCTTTGACTAAAATATGTGCTCTTATGATCTAGGTCCGTGTCCACCGCTGGGTTTGGCCCATGACTGATTAGGCATTCGGTCCACAGTTTCTTTTTTGTCACACTGCTGATCTCTGATGTATGCTTCTACTGGCCCAGAAAAGAGCTGGCCCCTTTTCAAAAGTAATCTAAAGCAATCACTTCTCGTCCCCAATAACATTCACAGTTGCCAGGTACATTTAAAATACAGAAAAGTAAAAAGCTATTTACACTTTTTCTTAAAGTCCTCCTTAACTGAGAATGAGGAAATCTACAGTAGAGCAGTATTCGCAATAAAATAGCTTTGCGTCTGGACAAAAAAAGAAAATAACATTAGCGATGATAAAATCTATGTTCAGTTTTATGTTTCAGTTATCTGAAGATCAGTTCTATGACTTCAAAGTGTTCAGATTTCTTTTAATCCTAATATCACCCATACTTGGAATTACTTTATTCTAAGGATATGAGGTCCTAGACAAATCATTTAATGCTTACAAGTTACTAAGAATATTACTGTCACAAATACAAAAAGAACGGTAGGGTTCAGGTAAATGAAGCTCAGCTGAATATGTGAGTGTGGTATGTTAGAGGTCGTAGGCCAGAGAATGGGTTATCTGCTACCAAACTATAGGGTCTGCCTATAGATGGGAGAGACACTTCCACATATGCTGTAAGCTGGGCCCATCCTCATAATATGCAAATTATTAAGCAGAATTTATCAGAGCAACAAACTCTACGACCTTCATTAAATCAATATTTAAAATAAGAATTATTCTCAAAGATCTTCTTTTTTTAGAGTATGCCAATCTCATGTTCCAGTCTCCATGGGTCTTTTATGTAATCACTACCTACATTGCTAGCAATATGACCTTTTACACTCATGGAGTATACAAAAGCTCTGAGGAAGGAGAAATTGATTTGCATCTTAGCTGCATCATCAATTAGCTATGGGACCTCCAGCAAGTGACTTAATCTCTCTCAGTCTCATCTAACTTCATCTGTGACATGAGGATAATGATGTTTACCTCTTAGGATAATTTAAGAATTGAATGAGGTAATGATTGTCAGGTACTCAGCACCTAGAATCAAATGCAGTCAGGATAAAGGAAAGCTATTGTCAAAACGCTGAGTTTTATGACAATAATGCTCATATTCATCCAGAAATCTAGAAATTCTGAGGTCTGACCTGCATCAGGGACCATGCAAATATGGAGGTTTGAGGGGACACTTCTGTGCATTTTGCTAATTCTTTCAAATTACTTGCCATCTTTACTCACTAACAGATATAGAGGTGTTTGTTTAACCACTTGCCATACGCAAGTGACATATGACAGGTTTCTCAGGGTCTCCATTAGTTTTCAAAGGTAATGTCACTTTTTGACATTTTCAATTCTCAAAGGTAGCAAAGTGTGGAAAAAGTTAAAACCTATCTATTCATAAGGCTAAGAACTAAATATAGGAAAACAATTTGGGATGGAGAATTGTATTCATTCATTCAACAAATATTAACTACATACCTACTATAATCCAGTGCTTTGCATTCAAAAGGCTTCAGTTTACAGCATTGTATCAGGTAGATATTGTTTCTACCCTGATGGTGATTTCAGACTAATGGGAGCAATCTTGAATAAATAACCTCAGAGAAAATAATTTAACTACAACCTTGATAGCATGAATGAAAGGGAAGTTTTATAGGCTATGAGAGAATGTAAGAGAGGTTTTAGTGATGGGTTCCTTGAGAAAGTGACATTTCAGCTGAGAAAGTTGATGTCTATGAAAGTAAAATCTGTTCCACTCTAGATCAACTTGGCAAATAAAATCAGAATATGTTAATTTGCAGCCTGTAATATATACAGCTCTGCAGGAAGAAATGCATTCCAAAATGCAAATAGCTAAAATTTACAGCCTCAAAATGTATGATTTATTACTATTTAAAAACTGATGGCATCCAGAATCAAGTCAAATCCTTATATTTTAAGTAAAGTCCTTTACTACAAAAAAGAATAAAGCAAGAAAGCAAACAATAAAGAAAGAGAAAATGAAGGAAGGAGGGAAGGAGGGAAGGAAGGAAGGAAGGAGGGAAGGAAGGAAGGAGGGAAGGAGGGAAGGAGGGAGGGAAGGAAGGAGGGAAGGAGGGAAGGAAGGAGGGAGGGAGGGAAGGAAGGAGGGAGGGAGGGAGGGAAGGAGGGAGGGAGGGAAGGAATGAAGGGAGAGACCATTTTAACATGGCGACAAGAGTAACACAAAGAAGTTTATATCACTGTTGGCACTAGTATCAACATTACGGTGGAGGATAATCTTAAAAACAAAACAGAACTCTCTGATTTTGATAGTAAGGTCATGTCCCAAGTGGGAATTGCTAAAATATTTATCTAGCAAGTAGGTTGACAATACTGACAGATCTCCAAGGAATTCTGGATTAAACATCCAAACTAAGATGACCCTTGTAAAGAAATATAGATATGATAATTATTTAGGTTTTCTAACAGTATCTATGGGTGTTTTATGTCTCTACTACCTACATTGCTAGCAATATGACCTTTTTCACTCATGGAGTATGCAAAAGCTCTGAGGAAGGAGAAATTGATTTGCATCTCAGCCACATCATCAATCAGCTGTGAGGCCTCCGGCAAGTCAGATAACCTCTCTCAGCCTCATCTAACTTCATCTATGATACGAGGATAATGATGTTTGCTCTTAGGATAGTTTTAAGAATTAAGTGAGATAATGGTTGTCATGTAGTCAGCACCATGCCTATCCGTACATTGGAAGGGCTCAAATTTTAGGGTTATATCAATGATGATTATGATAAAAATGACTTTCAGTCTATGGTATTTACAGGGCTGGATTAAGAAATTTAATAATCTCAACCCTGAAAAGATACTAGCCCTACTAATATAATTCAATGTAAATATTATTTTAATTAACATCATAACATTCATATTCATGCAGCAATCCAAATAGCTTCTTTCAAGATTTTTCTGATTATGAAATTTTGTTATGTTTACCAAAAGGAACTTTTCTCATTTTGAGGGGCCCATGCTTTGCTAGGTCTTTAAGTACATCCTTAGTTTCCCTACAGGGTAATTCAAATTCCCCAACATATATTAGATGTTAGAAAGTAAAACCAGAGAAAATAAAGTATCTGGTTAAATGCTATCACGATTGGATGATAGCTATTATAGCCTCCTAATGGATAACTATTTAATTTCTCTAGCTTCATCACTCCCTGTTCTCCAGTCTTGTATTGGAAGCCCAGTGTCTTTTGTACTTGATTTAATTCTGTTCCTCCCAACCTCACAGAACTTCATGTTTGCTTGTCATGCCACAAAAAAGCACCTACTCAGGGAGCGACTATTGATTCATAAAGTTTGCTCACTTACCTGCAACTCATAGTTTGGTCTCACTTACAAATTCCCTTTACCAAGAGCACAGAGCCTCACGCTAGTCACATGGATTAACTTCCTTTCCTGGCTTCCTATGTTTGATCCATATTCTTGGCTCTCACAAGCTCCCTTCCTCTGGTGGGCCGTCATCTCTAGTACTAAGCCACAAGTCAGCAACCACATTAAATGACCACCGTGGCTCACCAGGAGCCAAGTCTAGGAAAACAGCCAGTCTTCCCACTCTAAAGTAGGCCTGTGGCTATGTAGCTCTTCTGGGTTGAAGGGATGCAGAACATGGTCGACTATAGCAGAAACAGAGGAGAAAAAGGTAAGACTCATGAACTTGCTGAGTGGAATATCTAAAAATTGAATATTCTTGCTCTTATCCTCATACATATCAATTTCCAAACTCAATCCAAGGGGATGCCTTCTCTCCCTCTTCTCTCACTCCTATATATCACCACACAAATATAAACATGTATGTATATATAATCTTGACAGAAGTTCATTTGTGAGATTTTATTGTAATTAATATGATTGAGTCTCACATTCTTTATCAGGATAACTTTCACTTTTATTATGTGTTTTATATGTGCACATTCTATGTGAACATGAGTAAGTTTATTCAACTCTACAAGCTTTAGTTTTTTAATATATAAAATTACATTATGGGCTAATGGTAGATGCAGTATGTACCCCATAGAGTTGTTGTGAGATCATACACGTGAGGTATCTAGCCTACTTCTTAACACATCTAATAAAAGAGAACCCAGGATCCAAGCTCATGTGGTTCAACCCCAGAGCAGAGCCTATGTACTTAGCTCAGTAATGAGCACTCAATAAGAGCTGGCTGTCATTACTAGTATTGCTGTAATTGTCATATTCATTGTAGAAAAATTAGAAAATTCAGATAAGCTAAGAGAAAATTTACCCATAGTTTCACTGTTAGAGATGACTATTTTTAATATTTTCTATTGTCTTCTCAGACTCTATATGTACATATTTTTTCTGCAAAAAGTACTCTCAGATTGTGCTTGCTATTTTTAATGTGCATTCACATTTAATATATCATTAATGCTTTTTCACATAATGAATATTCTTCTCAGTAGAATCTGTAGAAAAATGTAGTCTACATGACTGTATAATTTGGTACCTCTGACTAGGTCTCCCATCTCTGATAGTGGTCTTAAACTCCCATATTCCTTGTATCTTCTTATCGTTGCTAATAGCTTCTGAGGCTTGGGGACAATTTCCCTGGTTCACTGATTTAAAGAAGAATGTATCAGGCAGAATCCACAATAGAAGTAAGATCCTAGAAATGAAGGAGATTTTGTCTCCAACACACCACTATTAAGGAAGAAATAGAACTTTATAAAATATCGTTATAGCACAGTGACTATGAATTTCACTGACAGCTGGCAATTTAGCAAAACAAATATGGCAGGTCATCATGGATGGAAGACAGATCAAGCAGAAAGGGAAGTAAACTTTATTAAGACACTTGGAAATATGAAAATATAAAGTCAAGAGGATAACTCATTGGAAGTATAGGTCTACTGAAGTATCACAATGCTTAGCATACATCTTGGTACCAAAATAAAAATAAGAGGGATATTTATTCATTAATTCACAAATCATTATTTGGAAGCACCGTTTGAGTCACATACCAAGTCTGTACAGTTCAAAGCCAGCACCCACTTGATTCTAATATCTCCACCTTGGTGCAATTGTCCACAGAGATTTGCCTAACTAACATTCTCTTTCTACTGAGATTCCAACCACAAGCCCATTTCCTTGATGAACTCTTCTTAGATGGCAACTTGTTCACTCTCTCCTCTGAAAGTTTTTATACATAACTGGCTTTAAAATTTCATATTTTATAACTGATTTTTTTCTGGGACATAAAAAGTTTCCAATAAGTAAATTTTCCAAATACTTAAAATTGTCCTAGATAATCCCTTGGGATCTTAAAAAGTTTTTTTAACAACTATGAGCCTCTGTTTTTTCATATATAAACTGGTTATAATATACACTTTGAAGTATATGTATAAGAATTAAATAATACATGATGATCCTTAACACGTAGTAGTAATCATTTTACTAGCAATAAACGTGGATTTGCTCACTACAATCATTCATGGCAAACATCTGTTATTGTAATAAATTACATTACAGTGATGTCTGTACAGACTGTAATGGTTTATTTGCATTTACATTAAATATTCAAGAGCTCTATATCTTGAGCATGTGCATCTACATATTACAGAGAGTTTTAGCATTTCGTTTTTCCTCTGTATCATGACACTGTTTCTTTGTATTTCTATCAAGCTGAGGGGACGGAGGGTTATGCACTGATTATCTAGATTATAAAACTTGCTGGAACTGTGTTGAAAGCAAAAGTAACAGGACAAAGGGGCCTACACTTATGAAGCAATAATGTGCCAGCAACTATTACAACCATCATTTTGTCAAACCCTCAACATAACATTTTGAAGTAGAGCTTGTTCATCATTTCTGTTTTATACTTAAAGCTGAGATCTAGAAAGGTTAATTACTTGCAACTTTTTATTCTCTATAGTTGATGCAGTGGATATTCATCAAATGATTATTGGTATTTGTTCATCTATTTTTTTTCTCCTTATTTTTAAGAAAATCCTAGAGCAGGGAATCTTAAGAAGAAGATCTCTCCTGCTTTCAGTTCTCAGCACATGTCTTATGCCAACATCTCTCTCATCTCCCTTTGATGCAATGATATACAGTTTTTCCAATATAAGAATGAGTCTGGACTCTGTGGTGTCCCCTTCTCAGTCTATCAAGATCATCCCTTAGGAAGCAGAGCTGAACTCTGGAACCTGGAATTTCAGCATCTCCCCAGGGAAGCAGCCCTCATTAAAATAATCCCCCTTAGAAAAAATTCTCATTTTTACTCATAGAGCATTGTTGCTGTATGTACTTCTTAGACCTGAAGATTACAAGTTAGATTTTAGCAACATGTGAATAGTTTTACTTTTTTTGCTCTCCAGAAAATAAAGTATAGAAAAACAATTACGGGTAATTTAATTTCTTCAGTATCAGTAAATCTCCTGGCCATACATCCATCAAAGAGTCACACTGGTTACTTAGAGATCAGGCTTGTGTGTGCATGGGGACTAGTATGTTTGCTGAACTGTTTGAATCCAATTACAGAAAGACCCCTAGCAAGTAAACACAGCCAGAAATATGGTCATAGGGAAAATGTAGAGAAAAATAATGAAGTATTTCTCAGGAGAGTCTGGTTTATTTGCTGATTGGTAGTATCTAAAGAAGGCAATATCAAAGGAGGCACACTAGGAGTATTTCTCAGCCAATAATCTAAAATTGCATTTAACACGAAACCCCACCAGCTGCCTTAATCTCCAAGTTCTATTGTCCACACTACTTCGGACTTTTGCTAGAGAGACTTAACACTTGGGTCTGTATGCACTGTAATTTTAAAAACTGAATTTAAAGCTCTTCTAGGGAAACAAGTGATCACTAGACAAATGTCAGTGGCAGTGCAACAACTTAGCAGCAATCACTGTGATGGTTAAGTATGACTTCTCATACAGAGATGTAAGAGATAATAAAGACAGAAAAAAGAAAATACATACTTACCTAGAATCTATGAATCAGGCCATATACTAGAAAACTTATGTATATATATCCAGAAAAGTAGGTATTATGATCCATTTTACAGATTGGTTTTACTAGTAAGGGCACAGGCTCAGAGATATTGAGTAGATCTCAAGGTCATTTCACCAATAAACTGTAGAATCAGGTCTGAAACAGCTATCTCTGACTCTAATGTCTGTACTCTTCTTGCTTCATGCAAGGAAACAAAATCACTGATGCTTGGCCATGAGATAACTTCAGGGTTATCATCATGTGTCAGGAGGTAGGTGCAAGACTGAAAGATACAGAAATAAAATCAAAAGTAGGGGGCTAGTGTTAAAGACGGCACTCTTGGAATGAAGTAGAAAGCATTATAGCTGCTAGAAAGAGATGGGAGATAGAGAATGGTTGAGGATATCAGCAGTGGAATTGGCATGATTGAAGGAGAACTATGTGGAAGAACAGTACATTCTATCCAGAGAAATAAAAAATAGAAGAGTATCTTCAAATATTTCTGAGCAGCATAAGGCTAAGGGATATCCAACAACTGTTAAGCTAGGTCCCCAACCTCAAAGGAACCTACAACTGCTAAGGAGAGTACATGGGGGAGTTCAGGCTTTGAGGTCTCTATTCCATTGCACGGTAGCTGTGAGATCGTTACTTCTCTGAGTTTCAATTTCCTCATTATTGGGGGTTCTCATAATACCGTTCTTGAAGAGCTGCTTTCTCTTGAGATATATATTAATACCTAGTTGTAGAACTGGAGCGTAATATACGATGATGGTGGTGGTGATGGTAGCTGTGGTTGTGAAATTCAAATTGCCTTATCCTTAACAAAAGAGAAAAATGGTGGAAATGGCAAGGTAATAGACTGAAATAAATAAGCATTCCTATTTTTGTTGGTATTAAGTTCACATAACCCAGTTACTGTCAGTCAGGTGGGTCTTAACCTAGCTGCACATGAGAATCTGTCTAAAAACTTATAAAAAATGCCACTCCCTCCCCAGAGATTATGATTTAATTATTCCAGAAATATACTCAGGTATCTGTAGTTTTTCAAATTCCCCACTAAGTCCCATATGTAATAAGGGTTGAGAATCACTGCTTAACAAGAAAATGCTGCCCAAGGGTGACTTTACCTTAAGGCTCCTCAGCCCCAGATAAACCCACTGCTAGAGGTAAGGGAGAAAGTAAAAAGCCATTTTTGAATGGCCTTGTGTTTTGCCTTTGGGCAATGGTAGTGAAGTATCAATCAGGCGGAATCTGGAGGCACAGAGCCACAGAATTTCTGTGCCCCTTTTTAACGATGTCTAGTGACTGCCTTACTAACCTGTGTGTAGGCGCACTATAACAGAGCACAATTTCAATTTAGCGGGTTTTACAAATAAAAGCCGTAACTCTGAAGGAATAACAATTTTAGTGGAAGAGATACGACGTTTGGAGTCAAAAGAAAAGGATTCACATTATTTAATCGAGTTACTTAGTTCATATTATCCATTCTACCAGTTCTAATATATACGATGTCCTAACCCGGACTTTTTTATAAGCACCCCTGGGCCAGAGGCCTGGTGCATTTGTGATGGGCCGGTTGGCTGTTCTGTTATTTGGAGCTCACCCAGGAGACTGCTAACTCTGGAGGCAGCTCCCCGAAGAGGTCTGAGTATTACTAAGAGCAGACTCTAGATCCCAATCGGCAAGAAATGTGAATTCTACTACTTGTTTCTCCAATTTGCCAGAACCAGAACAGGATGCCCCCCTACATTTCAAAAATAAGTACTCATATAGCAGGAGTCTGATCAAGGGCTCCTGATGGAAAGAGCTATGGTTTAAAGCTGAGTTTATTTTTTAAACTATTACTATTTATTTCCCCTCTTTTTACAGAATATGGGTGTTAGATTTTTAATAATTTGCAAATCAGAGGTAGAGTGGAGAGTACAGTAAATACCAAATAAACTGTCTTTTGAATATCTGTTGAAATTGCACAATAATCATTTGGTCCAAAGTAAAGCCTTTACTGCCTTGGGGTCAATATTATAATATCTACCTATTAGGTTGATTATGAAGACTAAAAGTACACATTTATGTAAAGCATTTAGCACAATACATTACCCCAAACCATAGCTCTTATTATTAGCTTATAATTACTTTTTCAGAAAACATCTTTTAAACTCAACACATATATAGGCAACAAGTTCAGGGAAAAGGAAGACTTTGGGAACACCAACACCAAACATATTTATTGGATCTAAGATAGTGAAAGTGGACTTGGCATCAACAATGATAACATCAACATGTTATAATAAAGCCATACAAAAATCTCAATCAGGTAATCCTCTGAATTTGGAATGTGTGCTCATTCCAACTGAATTTGATGCTTCAAATCCTTTCCTGATAACACATACAGTGTGCCAGGCACCAGGGATGACACAATGCCATGCCCTGTGGGATCTTTTCAGTCTAGTGAAGAAGGCAGTCTTACTGAGAAATAATGACAATACGGTGCAACAAACACAATGAGAAAGGTTAGTGGCAAGTAATGTGGTAGAGAGGAAATAACTGTCTGGAGAAGAGAAAGCTTTGCAGAGATGGTAACCCATTTAGGGATTTGATGAATCAATAGACGTTCACCAGGAAGAGAAGAAAGGGCTGGGGCAAAAGTTAGAATGAACAAATGCTTATCACACTGAATTCTTGTCCAGGGCCAATGTGTAAAGGTTTCAAGCTTGATTATTTATAGTTGTTATAATTTTATATTACAAAGTTATATTTATTACAAAGTTTATAATACATTCCCAACCTGAGAGAAAAGCCCTGAATTATGCTGTCAACTGTTCTCATCAAAGCCAAGTCACTAGCCTTCTCTTGTCATTCACTGGTTGAACATATTTGTTAAATATCTGCTATTTAGTCAAGAACTCTGCCAGAAACTAGGGATGTAGCTGAAGAAAGCAGCAGCATTCCCTGTCTTTGTGGAGCTTGAAATCTAGTGGAAACTTCAGATGTTTAACACACTTGGAGCATTTGGAGAAGTGTTCAACAGGTGATGGGCAGGAAACACTTTTCTATCTGATTTTGTGCTTCAAATAATTATTTTGTTACCTAACTTCTAGGATGATTGGTACAGGTTATAACGATACTTTAAAGAGTGGTAACATATATAAAAATTTAAGGTGAAGGTATTATTGTTGTCACTGTTATTATATCCACCTAATTGAATTTATTTAAAATAGCCTAAAATTTACATTTTTTCCTAATAGACATTCATGAATAAAAAAATTGTCTTAAATATTATTCCTTCTACAAAAAGTACTGAATATTAACTATTTACATTGTGAGAAATCAGCATAATTCCTGTCTAGTTATCTAGTTATGTCCTTTTGAAGAAAAAAAAAATGATGCCACCTGTGAAGTGATGTACCCACATTCATGCAGAGGGAGGACAGAATGGAAAGATCTCTACTTTATGTTCCAAAGAGTACAGCTTATCAAATATTTATTTGAAGTTAGAGAAGAATGAAGAAATAAAGACAACATCAACGCCAGTCTGGGAAACAAACACCAACAGAGTCCAGTTTGAAGCCTCTTTGAAAAGGAAGGCGGTAACGTGATCGAGCCAACAGATAACTGGAGCCAGACTGAGTTCACAACTTGCCTCTGCTGTTTATTAATTATATGACCCTGTGTGTAAAATGTCTGTACGAATTTTTGCTGATCTCTAACATTGGAGTGATAATGGTTTCTACTTTGAGGGCTTTTGGAAAGGTTAAGTTCATAGAAGTAAAGGTTTCAGAGCAGTGAACACAGAGCTCACTGCATATTATCTACCATTACTGCTGTTAACTCTCATGACTACCCTTAAACCTACACCTCTTGTAATGGAAGAAAAGTGAAGAAAGTAGAACCAACTCAGAGTTCTCATATTTATTTCTTCTTGGAAATGGCTGAAAGCTTGGTGAAGCGTAACCAGACATTGACAAACTTGTCTTGTCCAGCTATTAAAGGAAACACATCTGTCCATTTCAAACTCTCTTCTATCTGAAAACAAAAGACTTCCTTCTTCTAACTTAATCACAGTAACTTATCTGTTCAAAGTCCTCCCTAGCCATCCCCCAATGACCCTTTTACACCTGAGCTTCCTTGTCTGAAGAATATAGATATCCAGGTTATTATTCAAGTTACCAAAATTTCGGAGCTAAAAATTACTTGATAGCTGAATCCTCATCAGAAAGGCAATTTCACATTTTTACTACATTTTGCATTTCCATCATTATTTCTTCTACTGTATGGAAGGTCAGGTTGGGGACTATTTGGATTACAGAGGGCAAAATACATATTTCTTTTGTACATTTAATAAAAGCCGAAGTGAAAAAAAAAAGGAAGTTCAAGCCTCATTATATTACTTTTGAATCCTTTGCAATGCAATCCTAATGATATGTATATAATATTTGAGATCCCTAACCAGAGCTCACTTTGGCTGAGGGTCCAATTGCATTAGAAATTACCTTGAGAGAAATACTGCAAATGCAAACTCATGAAAATAAAATAAAGAAAAGAAATGTCAGCCAGATCATTTGTTTTCCCATAGATCATCTTTCCAAATGTGGGCCAGCAGAACAAATTTTACGCTGACCTTGGAAAATTACTGCAGCAATTTGTATGTGAAACATGGATTTGGAAATTTTGCAACCAGTAGATTTGCAGAATGTGAAAGTAACATTTTGGAGTAAAGCAAAAGTCCTGTACATGAGTAAATACTAAGCCCTTAACAAAGCATATTCAAGGCTAATTTTTAAGTTACCATATTTAAGATTTTTAAGATATTGACCCTACTTTGAAACTCCCAGACTATTAATAATTTTCTTCTCTATTAGATTTTGCATCAGACTACAGAATTAGTATAAAAATCTTTAGTTTTTTAAATTGGACTGATAGTGGTGTTACAATAACTCAAGAGAAAGGGTCACATGAAGATTCCTACCTCCTACAGTGAGAATCACATGTTGAAGGTGAAGATGGCATCACAATCTATATTTCTTTCCTTTTCTTTTTACCTGACGTGTCAAAATCCTTCTCTGGTACTTTGTAATAACAGTTGGATTAACTG
This sequence comes from Cacajao melanocephalus, assembly GCA_963573385.1. Lineage (NCBI taxonomy): Eukaryota > Metazoa > Chordata > Mammalia > Primates > Pitheciidae > Cacajao > Cacajao melanocephalus. The sequence continues at coordinate 12,466 of CAUYLG010044520.1, read as the reverse complement.
TGAGGCTTCATGGTATAGAGCAAGTGTTGGGAAATTGCAACTTGTGGACCAAAACTTGCTCAATTCCTGTTTTTGCAAATAAAGATTTATTGGAACACGGCTGGGTCAGTTGTTTATTTATTGCTGATAATTGCTTTTCTGCTACATCAGCAGACTTGAATGGTTGTATCAGAGACTGTCCGGGCTCCAAAACCAAAAATATTTACAATTTGATCCTTTATTTAAAACATTTGCTACCCTTTGGTATAAAGGAAAAGGCAGTGGGTTAAGAAGCAGTAAAGAAAACAGTGTTTCTGAAGGTGTTATCTCTTCTATTTATAAAAGCAGTCATTGAAATCTATAGTATTTTCCTTTCATGAATAAAAACTAATATGTGTTTACGTATTATTTCTTAGCCTTGAAATTGTTTCTGAAGCTAATTACCAAGGTGAATTCCGACACTCTTTCCTTCAAGACTCTTAGTTAAGTCATATAGTGCAAAGACTTATTTGATATTCTCAGATGGATCTGACCATTCCTCTCTATGGCTCCCTTGCATTTATTCCTATATTAGAGAGTATTTCATTTATTTACTTATTTACAGGTCTTCCTTTCACTCTAGCTTATAAGCACCTCCAAATTAAGCATAGTGTCTGGATTATTTTTGCGTCTTAAATATTATATATGCCTGCTATATAGCAGGTATCAGCACATATTTATGTAAGTTAGCTGGAAAAAAAAAAGTAGTAAGCAGAAGTCTTGAGAAATTAACTTGCCGAAGGTCACTCAGCTAGCATGTGATTAAGCTGGGATTTGAACCTAGATCTGAAACTAATTCAAGAGCTCTTTCCATTTATCTTACTGACGACAGACTGGAGACTGTAGTTTACATTTTGATTCTACTATTGAAAATTTGGGTTTCAGTGTCTTTATCTGTAAAACAAGGATGTTGCACTATGAAATGCATTTCAAAACTTCTTTCTCTAATGTTCTATGTGTCTAGGATAGTCATTTCCCTAAATAATTGCAGAAAATATTTAAAAAAACAATTATGGTAAATGGCTATTTTGTGGTTTATCTCAGGGCAAAAAAGGTCATATAAGGTCATCTAATAAAAACACCATCTCAATGTGGGGGCCAGTCACTTCTCTAGTAGATGGCTGTTAATGAGTTTTGAATGATATGGAAAGTAACACCCAGCTGTACACAGCCAGAAGCCTGGCCGTAATTGGTTAGGATGCTGCTGAATAAATAAATGCACTGGGGTTGGGGAAGAGGCTAGAGAAAATGACCTCTTAGATGCGTGACCCCTCGAGAATATTAAGATATATAATACATTCTATGTTGAGATTTCTATCATGCCCACAAAGTAAGCCATTTACTTAAATTTTCCATTGCTGATAAGTTCTACTTATAATTTTTATTAATCTAATAGTTTCCTCCTGGTTAATTCTACCCATTGATGTTTGGTTTACCTTCTAGAGAAAAAAATAAATAAATAAAATATATCAGAGGTAGTATGTGGAAGGCACTCTCAACCCTCTCCCTTGACTATTTCCATTATAGATTCTGGAAAAACTAAATGTTTTTATTTCTAGTCTTTCTTGCAACCATGTGTGGTCATATATTTGAATTCTGGCCAATGAGCTAAACATAGAATTCTGTGACATGGAGGAAAAATCTGGAGGCTTCTGTGGTCATGACAAATAAAACAGACATTATTGATGCCTCCCCAAAACTCACTCCTAGCACCATGTGGTGAAATAGTACATGATGTTCAGAGATGCCCATTTTGTGACAACTAAAAGGCCACGATGTTTACAGAGATGTCAGCCCTGAAATAATGGCAGATTACCTCCAAAATTTGTAATATGTGAGAAAAAGAATCTTTATTTGTCACTATTAGGCACATTGCTGCTACAGTAGCCTAAATCATCACTATCTGATACATATTTCATAAGGGTTTATATGAGTCTTTATAGCCAAAAATAACTGGGTTAAAATCCCCATTCTGATAATTTATGATCTTAGGGAAGTAATTATATCTCTAAGATGCGATATGTTCATCTAAAAAATTGGAACAACAATAACATTCACAGTTTTGTTATGAGGATTAAAACAGATAACACAGGTGAGAGCATTATGGAAAGCATGTGACACATAGTAAATGCTCAACAAATATCATATAGTGTCACTCTTATTACTTATCATTCTTATCATTACTTATAATATTGGAGCCATGTGTGAAGCCCCGTATCTATGGTAAATAACTTATTTAGCATAAGTAAATTATTTTCTTTTTTAGTGCTATTTAGCAAACTTATTAAGTAGAAATAATTACATTCATTTACTAAGGAAGAAAAATAAAGCTCAAGGACGTTAAGTAATTTGCCAAAGGTCAGGCAGTTAGGAAATGACAGAATTCAAATTTTATTCTAGATCTCACCCTAAATTCTACACATTTTATTTCAAGTCTATGTTTTTCTTCTATCCAAGAAGAAAGATATTCCATGGGATGTTTATAGGTATGCCAGGAAGATTAATATTCAGGGAACTCTGGAATAAATAACTAACTTAGGTTTGTTTACTACAGAATTTCTCAAACCCTTAATATGCTAATGCATGTAGTTAAGCTATGACAGGGGATTCTAATAATGAGTGTTTTCCACTTTTATGGCACACATGATATATGGGTTGAATTGTGTCCCCCAAAATGATACGTGGAAGTCCTACCTCCTCGTACTTGTTGTAAATGTGACCTTGTTTGGAAATAGAGTCTTTGTAAAAGTAGTCAGTTTAATAAGAGGTCATTAGAGTGAGGCTTAATTCAAAATAACTGGTATCCTTAAAGGAAGGGAAAATTTGTACACATATAGGAATATCACCATATGAAGACAAAGAACAGAGATTGAGATAATGTATCTACAAGCCAAGGAACACCAAGGATTGAAAGAAAACCACCAAAAGCTAGGAGAGAGGCATGGAACAGAGCTTCCTCAAAGTCCTCAGAAGAAGCCAACCTTGCCAACACCTTAATGTTTAACTTTTAGCCTCTAAAACTGTGAGACAACACATTCCCATTGCTTTAGCCTCCAATTAGGGGTACTTTTTTCAGAAGGCTAACAAAATAGTACACATGGAAAATACTTTTTGGAAAAAGTTCTCAACTAGATTACCTCCTGGTTTTGACTATTTGACAACCTCAAGTTCTTTTAGCCATTCCTCCTGTAGTGGGCTAAGTGTATCATCTCAGTATTGACCCAAATTATTATAAACACTATTTAGATTTTCATCTTTTTAGTAAAGCCAGAAGTAGGGATGCTGGGAACAGAATATTGATGGGTCAGAAAATAGTTTCCAAAAGTATGGTATCTAAAGCAGGATGTACTATGGTTACCGCCCCCACCACCCTTTTTTGAGTTTTGATTTGAACTTAAGTAACCAGATAAAGTTCTACAACTTTGTAAGGTCTAAGGTATTATTTCCCATAAAAATCTTTTTTTAATGGAATTTGAAAAAGGCATCCTTTCTTCTACATTTTATTTCAATCCTTTGGAAAAGCCAGATTTTATTAATAAAAAATCACTGCTTAAAAACTGTCATTAGAAATATGTAAAGCTATGGTATATACAATGTGAATGAGACACCCTTGGATGCGGAACTCTTGTGCTTTGCACAATCATGTATAGCAGCTCTAACATGACCCATGTGCTATAGTGACTATAAATATAGGCATCCTTCACAGGTAGTTGGCATAATTTTATCTTCACAAATTCTGAGCAGTCTTAACTAACAAAAGGGCCTACTAATTGCTGTAGAATAAACACTTATCAACAAATATACACCAATGTCGTCACTTTCGGCAGAGAAGTTTGCTTGAGACAAGGAGTTTGAGACCACCCTAGGCAACATAGTGAGACCCTGCTCTAAAATATGTGTATTGCCAAGATGAATCTTTGATTATTCTGGCTTAAAACAATCCAAGTGAAAATGACAAGGACCATACTTTTCAACAGGTTTTTAACCTGAAGAGATTCATGGGCTTCATGAATCTCTTAAAATTACATGTAACATGTTGTGTTCATTTGCATTTTTCCAGAAATCGGCTCCATATATTTCATCAGATATGCAAAGCCACGGCTCTACAGTGTAGAGCTTTGAGGCCTTGCTCATCCACATCCGTGTAAGAGGATTTACCTACGAGGACATCTTGAGAACCTGCCCCTGACCACAGATGTTCCTTCCGCCAACCACCATGAAGACATGGAGTGGTCTTCCATTCATGTCACTGTCAATATTGTGTTACTGAACTCTCCCGAGAAACTGGAGAGACTGAAATGAGATGATACATTTAGCATATAGTTAGTTATAGAGCTAGCATATAGTAATTACTCAATAAATGTTCCCTAATGTTATTATTCCTTGTTTGGGTGATTCCTAAGGAATATGGCTCTACTTATAACCTGCCATGTTTTGCACTGCAGATATAATCTATTATTCCATTTCATTTTTCATGCTTATTAAAATTTGGCTGAACAAATGGTATTAACGGAATATTTACTAAATAATTTCTTGTTCATCTAGTCTTCTAGATACTCTAAAATCTATCTGTGAATTAATCTAGGCCATCAGAAAGCAATCTATCAGACCAAATCAATGTTTTTCTATTCCTATCCCTCTTGTTTGCAATACAAAGAATTGCTTTTAGAGAGTCATGCTTTGGCATCAGCCCATCTACCTGCATTAAAGGATTTCATTTTTTGGAGAGCACTGGACACTGCATTATATAGATCTTTAGCTGTGAGAATCAGCAGGAAGTATTTTTCTTTACTTTAAATTCCAGGAAAAACATATGTTTCTCCAGAGGAAAAAAATGTTTATTTAAAATCTTACAGCAATTGTAAATAACACTTATCATGGTTTCTTTTTTTATTTGATTCTAAAATTAACCCAAGATTAAATTTTTAATTTATTTTTAGTAAATACAGGGGATCCCTGTGACATACATTCTACAAATGGTGCTCCCCCGACTTCATCTATTTTTCAACCCAGGTCCTCTCATATTTCTGATTATTTCCTCTAATTTTATTCTAATTTTTCTTCATGCATTATATTCATATTTATAAAATAATCTGAAATCTCTTCAAATAAGAGGCAAATATACATACACACTCATACAAACTTTATGTAAATAAATAAATAATGCTCAGAACCCAACTACCTTGGCAAGTTAATTAATCTCGCCGAACTTTATTTCTTTTACCTTAAAAAATATTAATGGTACATTCTTCATGGGTCTGTGACATATATAACAGTATTTGATTTATTGATATACAGTATTTTAACTGAGAGTCTGGAACATGGTGGATACTCCATAAGTCTGGTCTCTTTATTGTCCTTTTAAAGAACTTGTAATTTTGATAAATTAGTAGTCAGCAGAAATATTAATTTGCCAGTAATCTTAGGAAAGTGGTGATTCCAATTCTTGGCATGAGGAGAAGACTTAAAAGGACCTTGCTTCAGCAGATTTAGGTTGAAACACTAATTAGAACAGACTGAAACGATGGAGGAGGAGTAGGATGGATGTACTCTGCCCCATATATAAATCCATATAGTAATTAAAATATAGTCATAATTCTCAATAATGACAGCTTTTGGCTAAGACGTTTCTAGGGCTGAAATTATTAAGGATGCTAAATTCAGATGGGGTCTTAAACAAATTTTTTGAGGTAGTTTCCATCTTTGTGCCTAAACCACATGATATTTTCTTGTAATCCTTGCCTTTGGAAAGTTTTATTGATTCATATAATCTTTTAAATAAATGAGGCAATGCAGTCTGAGAAATAATGAAGATGGGTTCCCACCAACCAAAAGAAGACCTTCTCCCCCTGCTGTTCCACATCCTGGTATGAAGTACATTGTTTTTCTCCCACTAGCTGAAAAAGTACCAAACTAGAAGTCCTAAAACCTTGATTTCCATTATAGCTCTACCATATTCTGGCTCAGGGAACTTGGGAAATAGAAGGAGTTTCCTTATAAATAGGGGAAATAATACACACACCACAAGGTTGTTGTGGAGATTAAATGAGGTATTATATATTAAGCCCTTGACACTATTAAGTGACTCTATGTGTGAAGAGAAGGGAATGAAAGCAAGAATAAAATGCATAGTGAAACGAAGTGAAATCATGAAGTTGTTTTTGTGATTTTGTAATATGTCAACTTGGCTAGGCTGAACTACATTTCCCAGAATTTTGTTTCCTGTATGTTTCCAGCTTGGTGAGCCACACACACAAAAAAAAGATTCCTGCGGGACATTTGTGGGTGTAAGTGAAGGAGCTGCCATTTTGTAATATACACATTGTTGCTTATCTGCTGGCTCAATTCATTGGCATAAGTAGTGGTTACGCCAGGGACTAAGATATTTTTAATGTCTTAAAATAACTTTGTGGTAATACCCCCTGAAATTCTGGGAAGGGGTAATATGCCACCCGGCAACTGTTTATTAAAACAGATTCTGTGGAACTTTATGGAAGAGAAAGGCAGGCCTTGTAAAAATGAATGGCAGACAGTGGGTGCTCACAAAGTATTTTTATTTTTGTCTTAAGTTTCTAAATCTCAGGGATGACTAAAGAGAACACATAGAAGAGTTGTACTCCTTTCTTCTGTTCTCCGGATCCTACTGTCTTCCTTATAATGCACATTACTCTTCCATCTTCAGAATCTTCAAGTTCTCCCATTATACAGATATTTTTTCATGGGCACTTAAATGTGCTTAAGTATTTATCCCACTTTCAATATATTTTCTCTCCAGATATCACTGTGTCTCCCTCCTATTTGCAAACAAACTTCTCAAAAAGAGTTTTCTCTACTCTCTCCATTTTATCACCTCTCACTTGCTGCTCAACTTACTGCCAAGTGTGTTTTACCATTGTCTTAATGCTATCAAATATCTCTACAATACCTAAATCCAATGGACAGTTTTAGGATTTGATTAGCAACACAATTTGAAAGACTTAGAGACACATCATACTTCAAATATCCCAAACGGAACTCACATTCTTCCACCTGAACTTGGCCTCTTACTGAAGTGTTCCCTCTCGGGGTGAATAGCACTGCCCTTCACTCAGCTGCACAAACCACACATCTGAAAGTCATTCTTGACATTCCTTTCCCTCATCTCCACACATGCATCAGTCATCAAGCCCTGTTGTGTCTATCTCCAAAGTATTTTTTGAATTTATACACACCTCCCCATCTCTAAAGAGATCACCTTAGTTCAAGTCACAATTATGGCTTGTAACTATTTTGTCTCCTTTCATTCAATCTTGAGTTCCTCCTATTCTTGATGTTATAGTTAGGATGCTCTTGGAACAAAGGAAAGAAGGAAGGGAAGTGGAAGGAAGTGGCGGGGAGGGGAGGAGAGGAGAGGGAAGGGAAGGAGGGAAGGAGGGAAGGAGAGACGGAGGGAGGATGGAAGGAGGAAGCAAAATGTTTGTTGTTTCTATTGCTTGACACTTACTTTTGTTGCTAGTCAAAATCTAAGGCCTCCTCTTCTATAGGTCATATTCCTTCCCCTCCAGATCGAGGCACTTACTTTTTCTCCAAACCAATTTCCATACAGCAGCCACATTTGATAAAATATAAATCTGCTTAGTAACTTTGAAATGGTGATCATGGCTATTTGAATATCATTTCAGATGCTTAATGTTGTCCTCAAGGTCATGTTTGGTATGTTTTTGTCATCATTTTTCCCTTGTCTTCCCGGCTTTCTGTTCTTCTGCCATTCTGACTGTGTTCTGTCTTGTCTCAGAATGCTTGCAAAGGCCGATTCCTCTCTTTGTAACAGCATTTTCCCACAATTTCATTATTTATTTTACCTAACCAACTTCCACTGATCATTAAGATTCTTACTAAGGTTTAATTTCTGTTAGATCTTCCTCAGCTTCCCTGATTGGTCAGATAGCTGGTATAAGATCCCCTAACTCTCATTCCTCTCCTCTATAGCACTTATCAAAATCATAACCAAATAAATAAATAAATAAATATCCTACAAGAGGACAGAGGCTGTGTCTGGTTTGCTTCTTACTGCATTAGCACCTAAGACAATGTAAGTTCTCAATAAATCTGAATTAATGAAGGTGCTGATTTAATCATTATACCAATTCCACAAGAAAATATTTGAAAGTAAATATTTTCTTCTTTAGTATCTGAGTAAAATATAATATCAAAAAGAATCTAATGTATAAAAATGTACCACAGTGGAAGATTTCAGGAGTCAACTCTGCATTAACGTCAAGTACTCAATGTATTAGAAGTATTGAGTAGACATTTGTTAATTGTGTGAATTATACGGTGTATTAGATTGCTTACATATAATGTTTTAGCAATGAATTTGCATTAGTAAATTTAAACTACAAAATTATACTTGCCTTCTTATGGTTTCCTTTTCTCGTCCATGTTTACCTTTAATTTCCTAATTTTGAGAAAGAAATTGCACTTTTTTTCTCAGAACATTTTCCTCCTATCAGAATAACTTTGTTGTCAGGGATGAAAAAAATGCTATTTGCTTAAAATATGAATATTTCTTATTAAAGTTGATAAACTGTAAAAAATTGCTCTACATGACTCCTTCAAAGTGTTGCCTTTAGAAGTACGGAAGCAGAGAATGAAGCTCTAGACCTCAGCACCAGCTGCCAAACCCTAGATCTACCACATCACATCACATCACCCACCTCTGCAACCCAGAGTCAGCCCCCTAAAGAGTTGTGAAGCTGGTTACTGTACAATTAGGCTCACTACATCAATTTGACTCAAATGGGGTTTGACTAGGTTGTCAATACTTCATGTGAAAAGTTCATATCATTTCCAAAGAGAAGTATTAAGGTAGCATTGAGGACCTGAAAGTAGGGACAAAAGCAGAAATACGGAGAAGTTTCACAACATCAGAGGGTATGGGACATTAAAAAAAGGACATTACCTTCTTTGCCTCCCCTTAATAACCAATTTTTGAACATCTACTATATAGAACACACGACTTCTGTCCTGCACAAGGTAATGTCTTATGAGAAAGAGTGGTAAATGCATAAGCCCTACTTTAGTTCACAATGTATTGTTCTCTTACCCTGAAAAATAGGATCATATAAAATGATATAAGCATGAGTAGGATGTTCTGGCAACAGAGAACCTGTGAATGCTTCTTAGAGGTGCCGCTACTTGTGCTAGGATTTGAAGGACAAATAGATAATCCAAGTGATGATGAGATGACAGGAGCACAGAAAGGGAAGAAAGAGGTTATATGAAGGCAAAACAGACACCCACTATTGCTGTAGATTTAGTATTTGTGTCCCTGACAAATTTAAATGTTGAAATTCCAACTGCCAAGATGATGATATTAGGAGGTGGGGCCTTTGGGAGGTGACTGGATCATGAGGGTAGAGTTCTCATGAATGGAATTAGTGCCATTATAAAAGAGGGCCCAGGGAACTGTCTTGCCCCTTCTGCCAAGTGAAGACACAGCAAGAAGGTACCATCTTTCAACCTCAAGGCAGACCTTCACCTAACACCAAATCATCTGGTAGCTTGATCTTGGATTCCCTAGCCCCCAGAACTTTGAGAAATAAATGTTTGTTGTTCTAAGCGGCCCAGTTTATGGTATTTTGTTATGGCAGCCCAAATGGACTAAGAATTATAGTTACAGCTTTAGAGTCATTAGTACAATTGGTGCATGGGAAGAGGTAAGATGAACAAAATAATAATAATAACAAAGATTATAAAGAACCTTCCTCTCAAAGCCACTAAAGATTTGAAGTAAATGAGACATTGTATAAAAATCATGCTGAAGGATAGATTAGAAGGGTTAGGGTACCCCAAAGGGACAGAAGATGACTTGCACCCAATTTTCCCAGCATCTTACATAGTGTCCAAATGTGTCACTATTCAATAAATATTTGCTGAATGTTATATCTGAGTTAGATCAATTAGAATCCCGTTGAAGTATCACTAAGTCAAAACCAGGTTGTCAGTATTTCATGTGAAAAGTTCACATCATTTTCAAAGAGAATGATTAAGGGAGCACTGAGGACCTGACATAGGGACAAAAGCAGAAAGATGGAGAAGTTTCACAAAATCAGAGAGTAGGGGCATTAAAAGAGAAGGGCTAAAGCACCAAAGATGAATGCTTCAGAATCAGTTTTTGTTCGTTTGTTTTTGTTTTTGCTGGGGAAAGCCATCTATCCATTTCTATAGCAGGAAAATGTAATTACCACAAATGTACATAATAAAGACCAGCTTTTGCTGGGCACTGAATGAAATGCTATGATGGACTACTATTTGTTCACGAACATTTACTGAGTATCCACCATATGTGAGGCATCACAATCTGAATCATGAAGTGTATATGCTAGCAAGAAAACAGAGAACAAACCAACCAACAAAAAAACCTGTATAAGACAATCCCAAGTGGAGAGGCAGCAGAACATAGTTGTTAAGAGTACGTCACCTGGAAACAAGACTATCTGGCCCTAAATGCTTACTTGACCACTTGCCAACTGTGTGACTTTGGGTAAGTAACATAACAGCTCTGTGCCTTATTCTCTTACCTATAAAATGAGATTAATTATAACCACCCTTCTGATTTATACTAAGGATTAAATGAGTTAAAAAGGTACGAAGAGCTTAGAGGAGAGTCTGTAAAGTAACAAATATTGTTATTAAGAAATAGTATTATTGATGCTTTATTATAATTATTATCATCAATAACCTCTATAAAGCATGCTCAAAGGAGGATTAAGGGAAAGAGGATCAGGTAGAAAATGAATTTACAAAGAGGTAATTTAGATAAAGGGACCTGGAAAAGTATTTTTAAAAAGATGACATTTCAGCAAGTGACATACATGAAGTGCCAGAGTGAGTCCTGTGAATATTTGGAGCGGACTATTCCAAAGAGAGAAGAGCAATTGCTAGAAAGGTGAAGGGTCATTGAGTGGAAATCAGCTTGGCTTGATGTGATCAAGAAAGAGTACAAGAGTTACAGTGATGAGAAATGGGTGAGCAAAGAAGAGAATGTAGGTGGAGTAAGAGGTGAGATAGGAGAGGTGAGCAAAGAGTAACGGATTTGGAGTCTCATGAGCCTCCAGAGGAATCAGATTTTACCTGAGATTGAGAGAAAGCCACCAAAAGGCTATGAGAAGAGACACAACACAGCCTGGATGTCTTTTTTTAAAAGATAGCTCTGGCTGCAAGCAGATAGCGAACTACAGAGGGATAAGAGACATAGCAGGCAATTCCTGTTGTCTCATTTAACCCACATATCAACATGTGAGGTATACACCATAAGCCTTGGAAACATAATGTATTAAAAGGTACACAGATGTTTTGACTCCAAGTCCATGTGTATCTTCCTCTCCTCATGAAAGCCTTCAGGAACCTCCCTGACCAGGTCAGATAGTGCTATCACATGTTTCACGGCAGCATTTTCCTCTCCTTCATAGAATCTATCACAGTTTAATTTCATATGGTTGAGTGATTATGTATTTTATGTCTAAGAGCAATGGCAGTGCTTGTGTCCCTAGGGTCTATCTAGCACATACAGAAGGTGCTCAGGAATTACTTGTCCAATGAATGAATAAACTGTACTGCTAAAAGTAGAGGGGGCAGAATGAGAGATCTGTAAATAAATATGATAAAGACATGAATAAATAAAAAACTGAATTTAACACAGTAATAACAAAGACACACTATTCCTAACTGCTTCTTCTTTAAATCTAAGTATTATCTTTCAAATTATTATTAGTAAAAAAAACAAGGCAAATAAAAACAAATTATTTTAAAAACTTTTTTTAAACGAAGGCATTAAACGAAACACATAAGAGTCTCAAATTTCTTAATGTACAGGAGAGTTATTGTAATGATTTTCTAGAAGTCGGCCACACCTAGAGTTAAAATCTTAGTATATATACCCGCTTGGAAACAGACAAAAATGAAATAAAAAGAATTCTAAATATACTTTTATAATACTATTACAATATTAGCAATGATAATTACTCATATTTTCATCGTGCTTTCCAAATCTACAAATATCTGCTGCATATAGTGTTTCATTGCTCATTCAGAAGGTACTCAACATTTCAGCCATCACTGAAACATATATATATATATATATATATATATATATATATTATATATATATATATATATGTGCAGGCACACATACATACTCACTCACACTTTCTAAATCATTTCTGCAGCTATCCCCTTTGCAGTGGCCTTGATAAAAGCTGACTGCGGCATTTTATGAAATGCAGCCCTCATTAAGACTTGGCATTGTTTGAAGCTACTATCAGATGATGCTGAGCTCAGTAAGGGTACCTGTTCTTGTAACTTGTATCTTCATCAAACAGCAAGTCCCAGTCTTTTTTTTTTTTTTTTTTTTTTTTTTTTTTTTTTTTTTTTTATGTGGGGAAAAAAAAAAAAAAAATTTCTAGGT
>CAUYLG010044515.1:0-10550 GCA_963573385.1 Cacajao melanocephalus | reverse complement strand
GAGGTCACCATATTGATGCCGAACTTAGTGCAGACACCCGATCGGCATAGCGCACTACAGCCCAGAACTCCTGGACTCAAGAGATCCTCCAGCCTCAGCCTCCCAAATAGCTGGGACTACAGGCACGTGCCACTGCACCCGGCAAAATACGCATGTTTAAAATACTATGCTATACTTGGGAGGCTGAAGCAGGAGGACCACTTGAACCCTAGAGTTCTAGTCCAGTCTGGGCATTATAGTGAGACCCCATATCTTTTAAAAAAAAAAAAAAAAAAAGGATATTAAGCCGGGTGCAGTGGCTCAGGCCTGTAATCTCAGCACTTTGGAAGGTGTCAGGAAATAGAGACCATCCTGGCCAACATGGTGAAACCTCATCTCTACTAAAACTACAAAAAAAATTAGCTGAGTGTGGTGGTGGGTGCCTGTAACCCCAGCTGCTTGGGAGGCTGAGGCAGGAGAATCACTTGAACCCGGGAGGCAGAAGTTGCAGTGAGCCAAAATCGAGCCATTGTGCTCCAACCTGGTGACAGAGCGAGACTCCATCTCAAAAATATAAAAAATAAAATAAAACGGAAGCATTGTATTTGGGTTGACCAAGGGAAGCCTGCGTATTCATGGTCTTGTTATTTGAAATAACGGGAAATGAAGATCATAAAATTAACTGGGAGTGCCTGCTGTGGGAGAAAGCCTACAATTCTATTACTCCTGTCTTTTCCTTTCCTGGAGGTGAGGTAAATTACTTTTTCTGTTATATTTCCTTCTACTCATAAAAGTTGTGCTAAAAAGATATTATAATAGCCCAAGACATCCTAATGAAAGAATGTGATTGAGTTGGTGGGAATTTGTGTGTTAATAGTATAGTCTGTCTCAGTAGGGTGTCATTAGCAGCAGAAATGGAAGGCAAATTAAAACTAGTTCCTTTATCCTTTTCAGACCCTGCAGCCCCTTTAGCATGCTGCTTCTATCTGTTTCCTACTCTGAAAAGAAATTAAATGGAAATTGCCTACTTAAAGCTGTTTTTAAAAGTCCTAAGTGTCACCTGGATGCTTGTTTGAGGACTGCCTGCATCCTCCTCTGTGAGCCTGTCTTCCTCTCTTTCCTCATACTCTTCTACGTGTTAGTGAAATAAGTGCCTCTTTCTGTTCTGTCTATACTTAGCCATCAGTTAATAAGATGAGCAGAAATGCTCACATGCTGAGCACTGTGCTAGGGGCAGGGAAGAAGCTGACACTACTTCATGAGGCAGGCTATGTAGGCGCCTTTTTATCTCCTAGGAGAGGCCCTCAATAGGTTCGGTCTACCCCCTGGAGCCTGTAGCTATTTCAGGCTACTCATTAAAGTCAATCTAAGAAATTGCTAAAGCCTTTGAATTCTTTCAGTGAATTGCCACCACTTGAATTCAGCTAAAAATAGTTCACTCTGGCTCCCCAGGACTGCCCCAAGTTACATGAAGTCCCCCTCCGCCCCCCCCCCCCCGCCAGCTTCACACCCCAGCAAAAATATTGATGTCCCCAGCAAGACTAACTTCCTGTTAAAGATCCAGGACCTGCTGTGAATACATATGCATAACTGCAAGAATGGAAGCAAAGGATGAACCCAATTTAAAGCCAAGCACAAGAATATGATGTAAGAAATAAGGACTTTTGGAAAAGGCAGAGATTTTCTTTTCTCTTCAAATAATGAATTACATTTAAAAATTAATGAGAGTACCTGCTGGGCACGGTGGCTCACTCCTATAATCCTAGTACTTTGGGAGGCTGAGGCAAGTGGATCACCTGAGGTCAGGAGTTCAAGACCAGCCTGGCCAACATGGTGAAACCCTGTCTGTACTAAAAATACAAAAATTAGGCTGGATGCAGTGGCTCACGCCTGTTATCCCGGCACTTTGGGAAGCCAATGCAGGCAGATCACGAGGTCCAGAGATCGAGACCATCCTGGTCAACATGGCGAGACCCTGTCTCTACTAAAAATAAAAAAATTAGTTGGGTGTGGTGATGCGCGCCTGTAGTCCCAACTACTTGGGAGGCTGAGGCAGGAGAATCACTTGAACCCGGGAGGCAGAGGTTACAGTGAGCCGAGATCACACCACTGCACTCTAGCCTGGGGGACAGAGTAAGACTCTATGTCAAAAAAAAAAAAAATACAAAGTTAGCTGGACGTGGTGGTGGGTGCCTGTAATCCCAGCTACTCAGGAGACTGAGGCAGGAGAGTCACTTGAACCCAGGAGGTGGAGGCTGCAGTGAGCCGAGATTGTGCCACTGCACTCTAGCCTGGGCAACAGAGGGATTCTGTCTAAAAAAAAATGGAAATTGCCTCACTTATAGCTGCTTTGATATATTGGAATATGAATCAGAAAACATTTATTCATACCTCCCTCTGATGGAGTGAAATATACTTCCTTGCTCTACTGTTTGGGGCTAGGCTATAAGACGATATGGTCAATGACCTTCAATGTGCTTTCACAACTGGATTTGCTGCTCTTGTTCTTCTACCATTTATCATAAGAGGAATATGCCCTGGCTAGCCTCTAATCCAAGGAGGAGGAGGAAACGTGGGGCAGATTTAATCCCAATCTGCAGCTGAACCCTGCTGATCCCAGCCCAATTCAGCAGAGTCATAGGCAACTCACAGCCTGAAGGCAGGCAATTTGTAGACCCCTGAGCAAAAAAAAAAAAAAAAACAAAACAAAAAACAAAACAAACAAACAAAAAACACCATATTTTGAGGTGGTTTGTTATACAGCATTATTGCAGCAATAGCTGATTAATATACTCCTCTTGTTCCATTTTAGCCCATTTTCCATGCTATAGCCATAGTCAGCTACTTAAATACAAATCTGATGATGTCACATTCTTTTGAAACCCTGTAATCATTCTCATTACTCTTGGAATAAAAACAAAATGCTTAGTATGACCTATAAAGGTCTGTACGATTTGGGTCTGGCCTTTTTCTCCATCACTGCACTCCAGCCCCCAGCCTTCTCTCAGTTATTTGATCTCACCATTGTTCTCTTGCCTCCTCATGACCTTTTTTTTTTTTATGGGCTGGTCCTATAAAAAAAAAATGGCTTTACACTTCTCCCCACTCTTTGATTAGTTAACTCCACAACTTACACCTGGAGTGTAAGCTTAAATGTTACTTTCCCAGGGAAGCTCTCCTTGACTGTTAATACAAGGTTATATTCCCAGTTATATGGTCCCACAGCCCCTTGTATGTCAGCTTTTAGCGTTTAATTACAGTTGCAATGAATTATTCAATCATATAATTCATTGATGTCTCTCGCTATGAGAGCAAGGACAATATATGTCTGATTTGCTGCTTTATCCCCTGCCTAGTACACTACCATATACCTGGAAAGCACTCAATAAATATTCCTTGAATGAGTGACTGACTAAAGAGACTGGCTATGCTTGATCAGAAGTCTGGAGAAGGTATGAATCAGCGAAATTGAAAGGCCTTGAAGAGCTTAGTGTAAGGTAGTGTGAATATTGGAACAAGGTCAGAAAGACACCCACAAGGAAACACAGTCTTTTGTTAGTCACAGAGTCAGGTTAGTTTTAGTAATAATGAGAGTTAGATGTCCAAATGTTACTGAATTCAAAATTAAAACTAGGATAATAAGATCATTAGCTGCAGGGAGGTTGACAATGTGGAAAAGTTGGACTGTGATAGAACAACCAATGAGTTTCAAACAAGGGACTACAGTCCTAGAATTTGAAAGTAAGATCAAAAGGATGCCTTTTGGCTGGGTGTGGTGGTTCATGCTGTAATGCCTGTAATCCCAGCACTTTGGGAGACTGAGGTGGGAGGATCACTTGCAGTCAGGAGGTAGAGGCTGCAGTGAGCGCTGATCGTGCCACTGCACTAGAGTGAGACACTGTCTCAAATAATGAAACAAAATTTACGCCTTTAGGGGGTTGTAACTTTTAAAATGGTATGTTGGCTGGACATGGTGGCTCATGTCTATAAATCCCAGCACTTTGGGAGGCTAAGGCAGGGGGATCACTTGAGGTAAGCAGTTCAAGACCAGTCTGGCCAATATGATGAAAACGCCGTCTCTACTAAAAATATAAAAATTAGCTGGTTGTGGTGGCAGACGCCTGTAATTCCAGTTACTTGGGAGGTTGAGGGAGGAGAATCACTTGAACTTGTGAGGCAGAGGTTGCAGTGACCTGAGATTGCACCACTGTACTCCAGCCTGGGTGAGTGACAGAGCAATACTCTGTCTCAAAAATAAAATAAAATAAAATAGTGTATCACAGCTTTTTGAATAGGAAGAAACCAAGTATCATGAAATCTACAGAGAAAAAGTAAAACTACCAGGAATGACAGGAAGTTTGAGATTTGGAATGAAAATCTCATGCAGGTTTCACCCTCTTTCTTGGATATGCTAACACAGAAGGGAGCCTGTGGAAGCAATTCCATTTTCTTTCTTTCTTTCTTTTTTTTTTTTTTTTGAGATGGAGTCTTGCACTGTCTCCTGGGCTGGAGTGCAGTGGTGTGATCTCAGCTCACTGCAACCTCTGCCTCCTGGGTTCAAGCGATTCTCCTGCCTCAGGCTCCCGAGTAGTGGGAATTACAGGCACCGGCCACTATGCCAAGCTAATTTTTTGTATTTTTAGTAGAGATGGGGTTTCACCACGTTGGCCAAGGTGGATTCAAACTTCTGACCTCGTGATCTGCCCGCCTTAGCCTCCCAGAGTGCTGGGATTTACAAGTGTGAACCACCACACCCAGTCTAGCAATTCTATTTTCAAACTCTGTTTTGACAGCAGTATATACAAATATATAAGTTCAGTTTGTTTTTTTAACGGAAAGAAAAGTGGTAGAGAATTTTAAAAAATTATTTTGCTATGAAATATCTTGGTCTATTTCCCTTGGCTCCATTGCTTATACTAATTAAAATGATTTTAACAGAGGATCCTATCATGCAGCTTTCTTTTCTTTCTTTCCTTTTTTTTTTTTTTTTTTGCCGCCTGTGTTGGCTCTCATGTTCTTTGCTTAAATAATTAATAATCATTACTATCTGTTCTGCAGCATGTGAGAGAAGAGTGAGTAATCTTGGATCCCAGGACATTTGCACTATGCCTGTCCCCTTTGCATAAGCTTTCATGTGAGGCTCTTCATTAGCTGACACCAGGGGATGGATCTGCTGCCCTCAACCTTTAGTGTTTATTAACTATAAAAAAGAGCCCCCTCTGATTCACCAGCTGGGGGCAAGTACTGCTGATGGGAAGTAATTTCCCAAAAGAACAGTAATGAAGAAAGTGAGGTGGAGATGAGCCACAAAGTTCATTTAGATTGAACAGTCTCTGCTGGACCGAATGCAAAATCTAGGTATCTGTCACACTGCAGCAAGTTAGACCTCAGTGTTACCAAACGGCAAAGGATTTCAGGAAAAAAAAAAAAAAAAACCTAGATGAACATATGAATGAGAAACAGGAGAGTTGATGGTCTAGGGTAAGTTTATTTTTATTTATTTATTTATTTTTTTTGGAGAAGGAGTCTCACTCTGTTGCCCAGGCTGGAGTGCAGTGGCATGATCTCAGCTCACTGCAACCACTGCCTCCCAAGTTCAAGTGATTCCCCTGCCTCAGCCTCTCAAGTAGCTGGGATTACAGGCAGGCACCACTGCACCTGGCTAATTTCTGTATTTTTAGTAGAGGCAGGGTTTCGCCATGTTGGCCAGGCTAGTCTCAAACTCCTGACCTCAGGTGATCCACCTGCCTCGGTCTCCCAAAGTGCTGGGATTACAGGAGTGAGCCACCACACCCAGCCTAGGGTAAGTTTAAAAATTGCTACTGTCTTACAATGGTGAAGGTCAGGAGCAAAGTTATAGATGTTTAATAATAACAGACCCTACTACTTGTTTACAACAACAAACTACTGGGCAATCTGTATTCCATAAGGTGAGGAAGGAATTGCTTGTCAGGAGTGGTCCTTTCAGTCTCACCTGAAGACACTGATAGAATTGCAACATCTATCGCTATAAAATGCAACGATATATGCCAGGGAGAGTGGGCGAAGACAGTTATTTAATTATTCCCAGAGGGTAGAGGCTATTTGCTTTTAGGGATGGTCATTTTTTTGGGTCCTTAATTGGACAATAAACAACAGGAAAAAAGGGTGATAAACAGACTGCTATTAAAGGCTAATCAGCTGAGTATATGGATCCAAATCAAGGTCTTATGTTGTTTTGTCTTTACAAGGTAATTAGAATGTTTCAGGCTTATAGACAAAATACACTTAGAAGACATGTTGGTTGATCAAAACACTCAGCCAAAGAAATGAATAATTCTTTCTTTATACTGTTCCTAAATACATAAAAGCAGGGTTCTGTGGTGTCAGGAGGATCTACTCATCAGATGCTACAGAGACCAATACTCGGGGGGCATGCTGGCAGAGAGCCAGATGTTCACAGCTGCACATACCCCACTCATGACACAAAATATGTATATTCACCAATCTACAAAATGCTTTCATCATTGTGTTTAATAATTCCTTATCATCTCCAAGTAAAATTAGATGACAAGTATTTGCCAAGGCACAACACAGGAGGGTGACACATGACTGTGACACTCTTTGTCTGCTGTGCACTTAGCCTCCTTTTAATTGTCTATCCTCAGAGAAGTTAGAGCTATACCAAATGCAAACAGGATGGCAAACAGACAGAACAGAGCAAAAGATCATTTTTTCACTTTCCAAATACTGAAAGTTATTAATTTACCCATTCTGACCTGGTACTTGTTCAACTTATAAGCAGTTCAACTTATAAGCAGAAGGTTTTCTTATAGAGTAAAATTTGAGGACCATTGTTGCCATAAAGCCCTAACTGCTTTAAAATAGCTCTTCTGCCTATAATCCTAGTGCTTTGGGAGGCCGAGGCAGGAGGATTGATTGAGACCAGGAGTTAAGAGAGCTGCCTGGGCAACATGGTGAACCCCATCTCTAAAAAAAAATTAACTGAGTATGGTGGCACATGCCTGCAGTCCCAGCTCTCCAGAGGCGGAGGCAAGAGATTCGCTAGAACCTGGGAGTTCAGGTTGCAGTGAGCTAGGACCATGCCACTGTACTCCAGCCTGGGTGACAGGGCGAGACCCCATCTCTAAATAAATAAAAAATAGTTCTCCTTCCCTGCAGCCTGCTATGATTGCACTCTTATTTCATACTTCGTCGGAAAATTTTATAGTTATGCCTTTGCTATAGAAAACAATTTTTTGGCTGGGCACAGTGGCTCACACCTGTAATCCCAGCACTTTGGGAGCCCAAGGCAGGTGGATTACCTGAGGTCAGGAGTTTGACACCAGCCTGGCCAATATGATAAAACCCTATCTCTACTAAAAATACAAAAATTAGCTGGGCATGGTGGTGCATGTCTGTAATCCCAGTTTCTAGGAAGGCTAAGGCAGGAGAATCACTTGAACGTAGGAGATGGAGGCCACAGTGAGTCAAGATCTCACCACTGCACTCCAGCCTGGCGACAATGAAACTCTTTACAAAAAAAAAAAAAAAAAAAAAAAAAAAGAAAAAGAAGAAAAAATAGAGTTTTTTCATTTTTGCTCCAGAAAGCAACTATTTAAAGATACATAATAGGCGGGCATGGCGTCTCACGGCTGTAGTCCCAGCACTTTGGGAGGCTGAGGCGGATGGATCACTTGAGGTCATGAGTTCAAGACCAGCCTGACCAACATGGTGAAACCCTGTCTCTATTAAAAATACAAAACTTAGTTGGGCATGGTGGCGGGTGCCTGTAACCCTAGCTACTCAGGAGGCTGAGGCAGGAGAATCGCTTGAATCCGGGAGGTAGAGGTTGCAGTGACCCAAGATCTCACAACTGCACTCCAGCCTGGGCAACAGAGTGAGACTCTGTCTCGAAAAAAAGAAAAAAAAAAAAGAAAGATATGTAACATATGTTCTGGCACCACACGGAGGCCCTCTCCAGAGCTGAAAGGAGAAAATATCTAACCATAAATGCAGTGAGAGAAGAATAAGGAGGAGAGGGCTGTTAGCCCTGGAGCTGGGGGTGGGAGTGGCAGACTAGGAGTGGCTGGTGGATGGAAGGGAAAGTCCTGGATGCAGTATTTACTCATTCATGTTGTTCCTGCAATAATATTTGTGGATACAGGTATTGTGCTTGGTGGGATGGTCCTTGCTTTCCTGGAGTTTATAGCCATGTTGTGGGACTAGGGCTAGCACAGGTTAAGAGGTCTCCCTGAAGAAGACCAAATATTCAGGCAGGTGAAGTGGGCAGAAATGTGAGAAGAGCCCCCGAGGCCAGGGGAACTGCACAATCAAAAGATCTGAAGCACAAACGGGCTGCCCGTGATCAAGGCACAGGGAGAAGGCCCAAGTGTGGCTAGAGCCCAGTTGGCAAAAGTGGTTCAAGATCAGGCTGTAGCCAGATCCTTCAAGGCCTTGTTGCCACGCTAAGGATTTGAATTTCTTCGAGAAAATGAAGAGAAGTCGTTGAATAGCACTGGTCTAACAAGATGGGTGCATTTGAAGATTCCTCTAGTTGCTGTGTGGGCAATGGATGGGGGGGTTAAGGAGAGCCTAAAGGAGAGACTATTTGAAGGGTTATTGCGGGAGTCAAGGTGACAGCTGATGGCAGGTTAAACTGGGAAAGAGGATAGAGATGGTAGGAGGTGGAGAGATTAAGGATCCCATTTAAAATTGGAAACAACACAGACTGGAAATGAAGAAAAAAAGAAAGAATGGTGTCAATGGTACACTTTAAGTGTCTGGTGTAAGCAACTGGGTAGAGTGGTGTCAGTTACTGAAGGTGGATACATTGGAGGAAAGACCCACATGGGGACCTGTTAAGTATGAAAAAGTATGAGCAGGCCAGGCGTGGTGGCTCACGTGTGGTGGCTCAGCACTTTGGGAGGTCGACGCGGGCGGATGACTTGAGGTCAGGAGTTTGAGACCAGACTGGCCAACATGGCGAAAGCCTGTCTCTACTAAAAATACAAAAATTAGCTAGGCGTGGTGGCAGGTGCCTGTACTCCCAGCTACTCGGGAGGCTGAGGCAGGAGAATCGCTTGAACCCAGGAGGCGGAGGTTACAGTGAGCCAAGATGGCGCCACTGCACTCCAGCCTGGGTGACAGAGGGAGACTCCGTCTCAAAAAACAAACAAAAAAAACCAACCAAATGAGTAAAGAGTAATGTGGCTATTATAAACATTAAAAAAAAAGTATTTCATATTCTTCTTGCATAGGGAAGGGGAAGAACTACAGCAGAGTGGAGGAGGATGGAACAGAAAAGGTGTAAAAAGAAAGGCTGTGAGGGCTTCTGAACTGGGGTTAGTGTCACACTGCATAACTGGTAGTTTAAACTGCTGAAAATGAGACCACACTTAAAGATACAGGTCCCTTTAAAAATAAGGCGGATGTTAAAATCAATTTGCATTTTACCTAAAATGGGCTGCTTCTCCCTGTATTCTTTCCAAATACAGACAAACTTTCTGTAGAAACATTTTAATCATGGGCACCCTTACCCCGAAAAATGCACTCACTACCAGTACACACGACCTTCTCAGTTTAATGGACGCACGGAGGCCCATCCCTGGGCTCTCTGGGCTCGGTTAATCCCAGGTTAGGCCTCAAACTCAGAGGTAGCGATGTTCCCAGCTCAACAACGCAGGAAGACCACGCCTCTAAACGTTCTGCAACCTCGTCCATTTCATAATTTTCCGGGGTTCTGGGTAAACTGGTCTCACCAGGGATTCTGCCCCCGTCTAGTTGCTCCCGTTTTTAAACACAGACTGGTGTGTGGGAGAGGCCATTATTTTTACGAGATCACTGTGCTCCTGGAGCAGATAGGGACACGGAGCGTGGCTTTACCGCAGCGCCAGCTCCATCCTTACCCGTCTCCTCCTCGAGGACACCGCCTCCTCCTTGCGCCCGCCCCGCCTTCCCTGCCCACCCCCGGCCCGCTCCTCCCCTTTGCTCTCAGCGCGGACTCGGCCACTATCCGCGCCCTGTTTCGTCCGCCCACCTCGTGGCCCCGCCCCTATGACTCTTGTCACGCCCCCTTCCAGAAGAGCCCAATGAGCGCTCACACGCGCCGCACTGGTTCCGCCCTGCAACGTGCAACCCCACCCGCAGGCTGAGTTAACCAATGCGCAGCCCCGGGCCCCGCCCCGCCCGCAGGCCCCGCCCCGGCGCCCGGCCCCCCGCCCCGGCGCCCGGCCCCCAGCGCCCGCCTCCCTGCCGGGCGTTGCCGCCGCCGCGCCTCAGCAGCCCGCGCGGAGCCAGATGCCGCCCCCTCCGCCGGTCCCTCCCCCGGCGGCCTGGCGCCTCCCTCCCTCCCTCCCCACCGCGGTGACTCTCGGAGCGGGAGGCGGAGGCTGAGGCGGCCGCTCCCGCTGCTGCTGCCGCCGCCGCCGCCGCCGCCGCCGCCGCCGCGGCTGCTCGGACTGAGCACGCCCCGGAACAGGCCGCCGCGCGCTGCTCCCTAGACCCGCTGCCCCCGCCGGCCCGGCCGGGTCGGGCGGCCCAGGTAAGCGCCGAGGTCGGGCCGCGTCTGCAGCGCCCGGGCCCGCGCCGCG
>CAUYLG010044514.1:0-82350 GCA_963573385.1 Cacajao melanocephalus | reverse complement strand
GGGACCCCGAGTGAGTCAAGCTGTGCTACATGTTCCCTTCTTTACTTTGTTTTTAAATAACAATGTCACAATGTAGCTATTGATATCTGTTACTGCTTTTACTGTTCAGTTCTCATGCCATTGATTTCTGTTTCTGCTTTTACTGTTTAATGTTACAATGTAGTTTGTGTCATCAAGGAAGAACTAAAAGATATATAATCAGACTTATGCACACAATAAACTTGCTATTCTGGCATGCCATTCTGACATTGCCTGAGTAGCCCTCCAGACCCCACTGTCTGTCTGCCTTTTCTTCCGTGCACTCTCTCCTCCAGGTGATGAACATCTCTGAGTTGGGGTCAGGCATCCTGCAGGCCGGGAGCCTCTCGGCAGACGTGCCGGTCCCCCACACATTTGGAAATTTTGAAATAGATATACAATCAATTCAAAGGTTAAAGAAGAAGAAATAACAGCAAACACTATATATGGCATTTATTAATTACCTAAGGCAATTTAATAGGTATAAATTACTTATTAAAAACCCAAACATGGTTTTAAGAGTTTTATATATTTTTCAATCCTCATAACCCTGTGAGGTTGATTCCCTTGCTATCCCATTTGCAGATGAAAAAACTGGGACCTATAGAGGATAAAGAACCTGCCCTAGATCAAATAACTGGAAAATGGTGGAGCTGGGATTTCCACTTGGGCAGTCTGGCTCTGGAGTTCATCCCCCAGCTCTGTTGGTCTGCCTCCTAAGGTAGAAAACACATGTGGAATCCTAACAACTTTTGGGATGCAGCCAAAGCAGTACTCAGAGGGAGACTTAACAGTGTTATGGCCATTAAAAAAGTTGAAAAACTGGTTACAATGTTCTCCTCAAAGAAAATCCCAGACCAAGATGGCTTTATAGAAGTGTCGTATGTAACATTCTAGGTACAGACAAACCAATCCTACGTAAGTTCTCCCAAAAAGACAGGAAAAGAGGGAATACTTTCAAACTCATTTTATGCAGCCAACACAACTCTGACACTAAAATTAAACTAACAGTTTAAGGAAAGAAAATTACAAACCAATCTCGTCAAAGAACTTAGTTGCAGAAGTTCTAAACAAAATCAGGTTAACCACATCCGATGATGTATAAAAGAATGATTCATGTGATTTTATCACAGGAATGCAATGTTGATTTAATATTAGAAAATCACGAATGTAATCCAACACATGAACGAATTAAAGGTATATGTGTATATTCAAGTAGAAAAACGTGGTAAAATTCGAAATGGCGTTATGATAAAATCTTTTGGCAAACTGGGAATGGGAGAGAACGTCTTTACCTGGTAGAAAGCATCTACATGAGCAGATCGCAGTGCGTTCTCACAGTGTAGTCCACAGCTCTATGCTTCTACATGAATGAATCTCAAAAGTACTAAGGAGAATACTAAGGAGGAAGAAAAAGCTAGTCATAAAAAGGACATACAATAAGAAGCCATTTATTTAAAATTTACAAGTAAGTAAAACTAAAACACATATTTTTTTAAGGATACAATCACAGGTCATACAACTACCAAGAAGAGAAAGAGAAGGATTTATTCCAAATTCAAGGGTGGGAATTAGAGTGAATCTTGATACTGAAGCAGGATATACAAGGAGTCCTAAAGTACTGTTTTTTTCTTTACCTAGGTTCTGAGAACATGTATGTTTAATTCTTTAAATGATACACAGAGATGTTATATATTCTTCTGCATGTATGATTTATTTCTACTAATTCTCCTTTTTTAAATTAAAACAAGGTCTCACTGTCATCCAGGTTGGAGTGCAGTGGTACGATCTCGGCTCACTGCAACCTCTGCTTCTGGGGACTCAAGTGATCCTCCCATCTCAGCCTCCCAAGTAGCTGGCACTATAGGCGTGCACCACCATGCCCAGCTATTTTTTAAATTTTTCGTAGACACAGGATCTCCCCATGTTGCCCAGGCTGGTCTCAAACTCCTGAGCTCAAGCGATCCACCTGCCTTGGCCTCCCAAAGTGCTGAAATTACAGGTGTGAGCCTTCATGCCTGGCCTATATGTGATCTTTTTCATAATAAAAAAAATAAATGTTTGCTGAATAAATGATCTCATTTGATCCTTATGACAGTCCTGTGAGACTTGTGTGTCATGGTTCTTCCTTTACAGATGATAAAGTAAATCGAGAAAACTCATTTGATATGCCAAATATCGCACAGCTAGTCAACGGTTTCATCTCCAAACTCTATGACCTTTCTACTGAATCACACTGAAGATACTTTTTATGACTACCTCTGCTGCTATCTTAACTCTACGTACAGAAAAATTTGACTGCCCAACTGTCTCATTGAGCAAAAGAAGTGAAGTCCTTTAAACAGAGCTATCTTTTCATCTCATCTCCTACAATTCTTGGCTTTGCTTTGTAGATAAGATATATATTCACCAGTGATAAATGGTGTTTGCCAGAGTTGCAAGCCAGGAAAAATTTCAGTGGTATTAGAGAGTTGGTCAGAGATAAGAAAACAGATTTTGGAAGAGAATTATTAGTGCCCCAACCTGTTAGAGAACTGGGACCCAGGGAAAGGAGAGCCAGCCTTAGGGCCCAGGGCAGAAGTCAGGTAAGTTTAGGTGGAAACAGAGCACAGAGTCAAAGGGCACCAGAGAATGGGGTACTGACCACAGGGTACAGGCGCCCACAGCATGGAGAAAGGATAGGAACGGCTGGTGGGAAGAAAGCAGAGGGTGGCTTTAACACACTCCCACTGCCCAGATCCACTCAGGCCTGCAGCAGAGGCTTCCTGGCCTGGCTGGGCGGTGAGAACTGCCTGGCCTCTGATTTGCAGGTTGGGACTTTCGCAGGGTTCTCGGAGGCCATGTGGTCCCAGCCTTCGTTGTACAGGAGGGATCAGGTGATTTTGCCAAGACCAGTCAGGACTAGAACTCATGTCTACAGACGTTTATCCAATATTTTTTTACTGTAGGTCCCCTACTTCTTAGTCTGAACACATGATTTTGAAAACCCAGGCCATCCATTTGTGGCCTAATCTGCACTAGAGACTAGATCGGTTTGTTATCCAGTGGGAAGCCATATGGTTCAAATCGTGTTTCTGAAGAAGCCTGGATTTCCGCCCTGGACTGAGCAGGCAAGGGAGGGGTGAGGCCCTCCCCTCACGGCCTCAACCAGAGCAAATTCCTTTTTATCTTCTTTGTTGAAATTGTATGTACAATTTTCTTTGTGACAAGGGTTCGGTTCCTTTAAAACAGTTTAAGAAAAATTAAAATACATTCCATGGAAAACCAAGTTGGATCTCCTGAACACTCTCTGTCCATTTCCCAAACTTTAGTACCATTCAGTAAGTATTCTTGGGGACCTAATTATATGCCTAGTGTTGTGGCACATGCCAAGGAACATATAAAAAGAGATTGTTCAGCCAGGTGCAGTGGCTCACGCCTGTAATCCCAGTACTTTGAGAGGCCAAAGCAGGCGGATCACCTGAGATCAGGAGTTCAAGACCAGCCTGGCCAACATAATGAAACCCTGTCTTTACTAAAAATACAAAAATTAGCCAGGCATGGTGGCAGGTACCTGTAATCCCAGCCACTCGGGAAGCTGAGGCAGGAGAATCGCTTGAACCCGGGAGGCAGAAGTTGCAGTGAGCCGAGATTGTGCCATTGCACTCCAGCCTGGGTGACAATAGCGAGACTCCATCTCAAAAAAAAAAAAAAAAGAAGAAAAAGATTATTCTGTTCTCCAAGGTACAGATCTGCAAATTAGTGATAGGGCACTTCCTTGGCAAAGGGTAGCATTTTCCCTTAGAAACAGCTTTATATATGATGCTTCATGTATGATGCTCCTACCATCCTATTTAATTGCATCTCATTTCTTGGTTGTCCCTGCAGAAGGATTGCAAAAGGATGAGACAATAAGATCTTGGTCCCTACAACTTGTTAATTTTCTGCTATGAAAGTAGTGGAGATTTCTTTCTATGTGTGCACAGGTAGCTCTAGGTGAAAAACTTTACATATTCTTCTGTACAGGGAGAAATACAGCAATAATTTCCTTCCCTTCTTCCTCCTCCTCCTCTTCCTTCTCTTCCTCCTCCTCCTCCTTCTCTTCTTCTTCTCCTTCTCCTTCTCCTTCTTCTCCTTCGTCCTCTTCCTCTTCTTCTTCTCCTTCTTGTTGTTGTTGTTATTGTTGTTGTTCTTGTTCTTGTTCTTCTTTCTCCTTCTCCTCCTTCTCTTCCTTCTCCTCCTTCTCCTTCTTCTTCTCTCCTTCTTCTTTCCTCCTTCTTCTCCTTCTTTTCTTCTTCTCCTTCTTCTTCTTCCCTCTTCTTTTCTTTTTAAGACAGGGTCTTGTTGTGTCACCCAGACTTCAGAGCAGTGATGCAATCATAGCTCACTGCAGCCTCAACTTCTCCACCTCAATCCTCCCACCTAAGCCTCCCAAGTGGCTGGAACTACAGGTGTGCACAACCATACCTGGCTAATTTTTTTTTTTCGTAAATGCAGAGTCTCACTATGTGGCCCAAGCTGGGCAATAATTTCTTCATGGTAGGATGAGGGAGGACAGAACAGGCCATTCTAGGTTGGATGTTCCTAAGTTGGGCACAGCATGTGTAAACCCTGTTGGTTCCTGGGACTGTGTGGAGAGCAGATGATATTTCTACCAATAAGAAGGCTGGTGAAAAGTTAGATAACATGAAGAGTTGAAGGAAGTACTTAGCTCCAACTACTGCATGGTAGAGTTCTTCCCTGACCGTAGCACCTACCCTCTCCATGTATGTGATTCAAATGCTGCTTGGCTAGAATGGGATAGACACCAGCTGGTCTCTGTCTGGTCCTTGGCCTGCCTGCCTCACCAGAACATCCCTGACGGTGCTTAGACAGTCTGGGTGCGCTTGATCCTAGAGCGGACCGGCCGGTTTCTGGGCACGGTGGCCAAGCAAAGGGGGTGAAAGAAGCCTGGATCAAGTTCAGCCTGTGTGAACAAAAGGAAGTCCCCATCCACACTCTCCTCTCTCCGTCCTTAGCCTCCTGAACTTATAGTGTGGTGTATGCTTCCCTCTTCTGGCCACAAATGGTCAACAATGATTTTTGGTTATCGTTGGTGGGAGTCCCTGCTTACTACTGGGAAGCGAACCCTCCTGGTAACAGTGAGGACAATGATATTGTTGCCAGAGCTGTTGACGGAAGTGGTACAATACAACAGGTGCAGTCAAAAGCTCTTTACATACACCGTCTCATTTAATCCTCAAAGCCGGGGGCCCCCAACCCCCGTGGCCACGGACCGGTACCAGTCCTAACAAGGAACGGGGCCATACAGCAGGAGGCGTGGGGTGGGCTAGCAAGCAGAACTTCATCTGTATGCACAGCCACTCCCCTCTTGCATTACCGCCTGCGCTCCATTTCCTGTCAGGCCAAGAGCACAAACCATACTGAGAACTGCCTATTCGAGGGGTCTAAGCTGCGTGCTCCTTATGAGAATCTCATGCCTGATGACCTGTCACTGTCTCCCATCATTCCCAGATGGGACCGTCTAGTTGCAGAAAAACAAGCTCAGGGCTCCCACTGATTCTACAGTATGGTGAGTTGTATAATTATCTCATTATGTATTACAATGTAATAATCACAGAAATAAATTACACAATAGATGTAATGCCCTTGAATCATCCTGAAGCCATCTCCCCACCCCCAGGTCCATGGAAAAATTGTTTTTTCCACAAAACCAGTTCCCAGTGCCAAAAAAGGCTGGGGACCACTGCTCAAAGCAATTTGTAAGGGATGTATTATTATTCCCACTAAACAGAAGACAAATTAAGACACAGAGCAGTTAAATAACTTGTGCAAAATACATGCCGATAAACACATCAGGGCTGGGGTTCAGGCCTAGATGTGTCAGCTTCAAACTCTGCCCTCTGGGCCACTGTGAACATTCCTGTTTCTGACGGGATGCATTCTGGGTGGGGCATCCTCTGTCAACAGAGACATCTGTTGGACCATTCCTGCTTTTTCACTTCCATCAGTCCACATCCCGGCATCTTCCGAGTCATTTTTCTCCTTCACTTCTTGTGCTCATCTGCAAATCTATGCCCATTCCAGCCTCTTTCTTTTCTTCCTGATCTTTGTGCAATTTGCCTCCCTCCTGCTTGCTTCAAACATGCACTCTTGTGCAGTAGTTTTTGGGTTTTGTTTGTTTGTTTTTGAGACAGAGTCTCACTCTATCACCTAGGCTGGAGTGCAGTGGTGCTATCTCAGCTCACTGCAACCTCCACCTCCCAGGTTCAAGTGATTCTCTCGCCTCAGCCTTCTGAGTAGCTGGGATTATAGGCACCCACCACCACGCCCGGCTGTTTTGTGTTTTTAGTAGAGACGGGGTTTCACCGTGTTGGCCAGGCTGGTCTTGAATTCCTGATCTCAAGTGATCCACCTGCCTCAGACTCCCAAAGTGCTGGGATCACAGGCGTGAGCCACCACACCTGGCCTGTGCAGTAGCTCTTAAACTGCCATCCACAAGAGGTCTGGATTGAATCTGAGAGGTCTGTGAACATGGACATGGAAAATATTACATTCCATTGTGAATATAGAGAACAGAAGCGGGTTCTATGACTTGGTCACAAAGAGAAAGTCACAGCTCTTGCTATATCCCATTGCTGTTACTAGGAATATCTCACTATGTCATTTATGTGCATCACTACTTTGAAATTACCAGAGTTACTAAACCTGTCACTAGCCCTGTTATTTAATCACTAATAAAAAGCTTATATATTATCATATTACAAATTAGGTTTTTAAAAATATTTTGATAGCCGTCTTTCAAAACTAAGGAATTCCTTGGTAATCTTGTGCATTTGATTGTATGCACTTAGAAACATTTTTCTTAGAAGGGCTTCAAAAGCTTCTGCAGCTTGCCAAAGGGATCCTGGCATGAAAAATGATTAAAAGAAAACACACCATCCTTGAGTCTATGCCAACTTCGGGCCTCCTGACCGAGCCCATATTATGTAACAGTGACCCCTGATAAGAGGGTTGCCCTTCTCCAAATAGGAGGACCACATGATTTCTCTTTCAAACAGGGACATTTGAGTATGGATAGTGATGGCAGGATAACAAAAGTAAACTGGAACATATGGCCACCCCACTCAAATAGCAGATATTCTGGAAACTGAAGAATTAGATAAGAAAATGCCAGTGTAATTTACAAGAATCAACATAGAAACACCCTATCTGTAAACATGCTACTGATAAGACTAGATTATCTCCTAAAATCTTACCAGAAAAAAAATATATAACTAAAATGAAATATATCAGTTTCAAAAGAAATGATTATAGCATATAATAAAATAGCAAATACTAGTATATCACTTGCTATGGACAGGCATTGTCTTACAACAGCCCTCTGAGGTTGGGTCTATTATTATCCCCACTTTAAAAATTGGGAAAACGTGCCCCTCATCATGCAGCTAGAAAGAGGCTGAGCTAGCAGCAAATCCAGGCACACTGGCCACTGACTGTGTGCTCTGACCCACTGTCTCCCATGTCTCTTTAAAACCACATCATGTTAGGAATTTTCATGATCTGAATGGAATCCAGGAAAATCACAGCTGGAATACAAAACATCAGCCTTAATCTCAAGCACTGTACATGGCAGAAACTGCTTTTATTCCAGATGTCTACATCCAGTTATTTGAAAGAAATCCTTCAGAATGCAGGGAGAAATCTGGAAAGTTTCCATAGAACAATCAAAATATCCTCTTGAGTCATAGGTGATGCTAGCTCCAGGCATTAGCCTTTTTTCTTTTAGCTGCAACCCCTAGCTCGCACGTCAGAGGCAGCATGGGCCAATGATTAAGAATCAGCGCTTGCATAAAAAAGGATGAGTTCATGTCCTTTGCAGGGACATGGATGAAGCTGGAAACCATCATTCTCAGCAAACTTACACCAAACACCACATGTTCTCACTCATTAGCGGGTGTTAAACAAAGAGAACACATGGACACAGGGAGGGCAACATCACACACAGGGGCCTGTTGGGAGGTGGGGCGGGGGGGGCTAGGGGAGGGATAGCAGTGGGTGGGAGGATTGGGGAGGGATAGCATTAGGAGAAATACCTAATGTAGATGACTGTGGGGGATGGATGTAGCAAACCACCATGGCATGTGTATACCTATATAACAATCCTGCATGATTTGCACATGTACCCCAGAACTTAAAGTATAATACCAAAAAAAAAAAAAAAAAAAAAAGAAAGAACCAAGGCAGTTCCAGGCACCTATTTAAGCTGATGACCTTAACTAAGTCATGTGGCTTTTTTGCACTGCAGTTCTTATCTGTAAAATGGAAATAATGATAATGGAATGCAAAATACAACGGTGGTGAGGAGTAAATGATCCGAGCAAATGTACAATAAACAGGAAGGATTATTATTATCCATTTGCTCGTCTCTATTCTGACAGTTTTGTCTCCAAACTCATCTCTCTTGTCTTATTCTCAGTTCTTCCATGTGTTCTGGAATTTTCAGTTTTACTTTCTTCTTCAATATTTTTCATCATTTGGTAGCTATCTTTGGGTAACAATTATAACATTTGCTTATACAGCATTTGCCCCAGAACTCGTTTTGCTGATGCAGCATAAACTAACAACTGGAAGTGAGAATGGGGACACGTGATCTCGTGATTATCACACATTCTCGATTTACTCATTTCATAATAGCATTTGTGCCAGAGCTCTTCATTTGCATTTTGCTGAGCCGACGTGAATTTTTAGAAGTTCTGAGGTGTCCAGAGAATGCTTCAGTAAGAATTGAGTTGACAAAAAATAGGATAGATTATTTATCACCTCTGTAGAAACAAGATGAATTTCTGTTTTCAACTGAAATAAATTACAAAAGATTGTCAGGCCTGACCACATGAAAAATTAAAATAGTTCAAAAGAAAAATGATTCAACATAAAAAGGGAAGCTACAGACTGGGAGATGTTTGCATCTATATAAAAAGGGGTTAATAAATATGCTTTATAAGGTCCATCTTTTAAAAACATAATTGTTGTATCTCCACAAAGAAAAAGAGTTGCACCTCCAATACAAACTTACGCTGAAATAAAGGTTTCATACAAAAAAACCTTATTATCTTCTGTTGGTGGGAATGTAAATTAGTACAACCTCTATGGAAAACAGTATGGAGATTTCTCAACTAAAAATAGAATATCATTCAATCTAGCAATCCCACTACTGGGTAGAAGGAAAAGAAATCATTATATCAAAAAGATACCTACTCTTGTATGTTTATTGCAGCACTATTCGCAATAGCAATGATATGAAATCAACCTAAGTGCCTATCAATGGATGATTGGATAAAAAAATGTAGCATGTATAGACAACGGAATACTATTTAGACATAAAAAGGAATGATATCATGTCTTTTGCAGTAACATAGATGGAACTGGAGGTCATTATCTTAAGTAAAATAACTTAGAAACAGAAAGTCAAATACCACATGCCCTCACTTATAAGTGGGAGCTAAATAATGTGTACACATGGACATGGAGTGGAATAATAGGCATTGGAGAGTGGGAAGGGTGGCAGAGTGGGAGGATGGAAGGTGTAAGGAATGATAAGTTACTTAATGGTTGCAATATACACTATTCAGGTGATAGCTATATGAAAAGCCCGAACTTCACCACTACACCATATAACCATTTAACAAAGATGAACTTTAACCCTTGAAATGTATACAAATTTTTTAAAACACACACACATAAAATCTTAACTATATGCAGAATGCTCTAATGTTTCTATTTTATTCTATTTTAATTTTTTCTTTAATACCAGTCATAAGCCACAATACATTTTATAGTCTACTAATGAAATTATGACATAATTTAAATAAACAGTGATGTCAAGAGCTCTTATAAATACATTATTGGACAAAGAATATATATAGATGCTTCATATAGGAGGAAAAACAATTTCTGAAATATGAAAAAAATCTCTCAGTATCACTCAAGATACGCAAATGAAAAACAATGATAAAAATACAATTTCCATTGATTAAATTAGCAAAAAATTAAAAGTGATGGTGATGTCTAATGCTGATGTCAAGACAGTAGGGTTTTATTTAATATAGTTATTTACTTATGCCCTCTTTAATTCAAAACACATTTGAGGAGGTTTTATGTACCAAAATTGCCAAACAGCTAATGGCAGAATTGGTGCAATTTTGTTTACAAAGTAATTTGGTAGTATGTTTGGGAAGCCACAGAAATGTTCATACTCAAAACTAATTCTACTTTTGGGAATTTGTCCCACTGAAGCAATTCAAAGAAAAAGAAAAATCTTTATGCATAACTTTTTATATCATTATTTAAATAGTGAAAAATGGGAAACAGTCTAAATAGCCAAGAATAGCACAATATTTAAATAAGATATGCTACAGCAACTCAAAATATTTTGTAGCCAATAAAATAATTATGATGACTATAAAGCAACATAAGAAAATTCTCATGCTAACAAATGCAAAAGTTATAAAACAAAACTCTCCATGTGTTTTAGTGACTATAGCTGTATAAAGATGACCCAAAAACTTAGTGGGATGAAACAATCATTTACTATGGATTGGAAATTCAGACAGCTTACAGTAGTATGGCTTATCTGGGCCCACAGTGTCTGGAGCTGGATTCACACGAGGCTCATTCATTTACGTGTCTGGCTGTTGATGTTGGTCGTCTGCTGAGACCTTAGCTGGCTCTGTTGGCCAGGACACCTGCATTTGGTTTGGGCTTCCTCAGAACATGGTGGCTGAGTTCCAAGGACAAAAGATCCCAGTGAGAGAGCCAGGTAGAAGTCAGTTAGCCACCTACGACTTAGTCTTAGAAACTTTGCAGTGTCATTTCCATTTCCATTCATTGAGTCAGAAAGTCTTGTCAGTTTCAAGGGGAAAGAAAAGAGATGCCACCTTATGATGGGAGAGCAACAAGTTTCTGGAAAAGCATATGGGACTGGAAATACTGCTACGGCCAGTTTTGGAAAATACAATCTGCCACAATTTTTGATCAGGTTACAACTGCATAAAAGTAATAAAAGTATTAGGATTAGAACTGGAAAGAAACATGGAAAAATTAATGCTTGATTTTTAAAAAGTTCCTATTATCATTTTGATTATGTTCTTTGGCCAGTAAGTATATAATTATTAATAAAATTATATTGACAAAAAATTAAGCTGATGATACTTCAGAAATTATCCCTGGGGTAACCCTAGCTTTTTCCTTTGACTCCTTCATTTATAAAATCCTGCTGTTCTCACTGTTTTTTGTTGTTGTTGTTGATTTTTGTTTTTTTTTTTATTTGTTTGTTTGTTTGCATTTTGAGACAGGATCTCATTCCATCACTTTGGCTGGAGTGTAGTGGTGTAATCTTGGCTCGCTGCAGTCTCAACTTCTTAGGCTGAAGCAGTGATTCTCCTACCTCAGCTTCCCAAGTAGCTGGGACTACAGGTGTGTGCCACCACACCTGGCTAATTTTGCTTATTTTTTGTAGAGACAGGGGTCTCACTATGTTGCCCAGGCTGGTCTCGAACTCCTGGGCTCAAGCGATTCTCCTGCTTCAATCTCCCAAAGTGCTAGGGTTACAGGTGTGAGCCACGGCACTTGGTCTGTTCTCATCTTTCATTCACTGCATCAGCAACATCTCTCCCATCATCTTGAGATGGGCCTGCAGCAGAGGTCCCAGCACCCCGTGGGCATGAGCCTCATCCATCCACACTGCCCTCCCAAGCCTTCATGGCGCAGCCTCCCCTCCACTGGGGCAGGCTCGTTTACAAACAACCTCATCTTTTAGTTACGGAAGAATAAAGGGGAAGGGACACATCTCTGATTTCATCTATTAATAAACCCTCATCTCCACCTGAGAATTCCTGAGTTCTCACTTGCCTTCTTTCTTGAAGAGAGAGGTCCTTTTCTGCACAAGGCCAGTTCTACCACCTGTCCTCTTAATCATCCCTCCTCAGCTTCTTCCCAAGCTGTCCCACTCAACCATCACACTCAAAAACCTCCTCTTTTCCCCAGCATCTTTGCTCATTGGCTGGATCTTTTCTCTCTACCTACAGACACATCCAGGTCCTCCATAATCCTGGTCATGTGACCCACTCAAAGTGTCATCTGATTTATTATTCTTTACCTACTCCAGTAGCAAACTCATCAAAGGAAACACTCATTCTAGCTGTTCCCATTTTATCACCCACTGATGCCTCAACACCAGTGGTTTAACTGACAGATTTCCTTCCGCCCACTATGCTCATCTGGCTTCTTAAATGTCATTTGGATCTCCTAGCTGTCAAATTGAATGGCCCTTTCTTCATCTTCATCCCTCCCTTTCTCTTACAACTTTAGATTGTGTTGTTCATCATCGTCTTCCTAAACTTCTCTTTCCCAGGATCCCAAGACCGTCTCTCCGTCTCTCTCCTTACACCTCCAAGCCCCCTTTCTGTATTTTGCTCTTCCCATCACTGGCTCCTGAAGCCCAGTGTTCTCATAATACTCACATTCTTTAGCTTAGTTCAACTACTCCTATGCTCCTATTACCACCAAATGACTCCTTCATGAAACTGAAAATGTAACACATACTACATCTTGGATGTGCAAGATTATAAGTGCAACTGTTAAATAAGGCCCATCACTAGTGAAGTTTAATCAGGCTGGATAACTACAAAAGCCCAGGAAGGTGCCTCAGTCTCTCTTGAATTACAACACGCAGCCTTGCAGCTGGCATGGCCTATCTCTGCAAGAAGAGGCCCCTGGCCTTGTGGGTGCTGGTCTAATCTTCTGTGAAGTCCCCTTGCTCTCCAGGGTGATATTTGCTGGCCTCTTCACTGTGCACTTCTATGGCCTCTGATCTTGAACCCCCAGCTGTCTAGCTTGGTCCTGGGGAGGTTCTTGGATGATGGAGCCCCATCTTAACTGTTCCTGGCAGCACAATTCTTTCCCCCAGACTCCACCCCACACCCCCTAACATCCCCTTCTTCTTTTTCCCTTGGAGGGAGCAGGGTTTCTTCTAATTCCCTAATGCCATAGTTACCTTCTTCTACATTTCCACCACCAGGGCCTTAAGACAGGGTAGGGGGCTTCCTGCTGATAAGCTAAGCAAGCAGAGCAGAGGGAATTTAAGGAATTCAGTGAGACCTCTATCAGGATAATATCCTGGCTTGAAGATCATTGTCTTGCCACATAATCCTATTTGAATGTCAAAAGTTGAATATCAACCTGGCCTTTTTCTAGGCAATCCTTCTCTAACAAGTTATAAACTCTTCCCAGACATATGGCTGCTTAAGGCAGACTGTATAAAGGTCACAGACTCACGAAGACAAAAGAGACAAATCGCATGTAATTTCTAATTATTTCTCCAGTTACAGTCTTGAATTTCTAGCCACCCTAACCCAATGGCTTTTCTGAGCTCTAGCTTTTACTAGCTAGCTGCCCACGAGACATCTGCAACTCTAAAGCCAAACTCACTCTCTTTCTGCTCTTCCTCCAATCTAAAACCTGCTTTTATTCCAATGTCCCTAACATCAACGTTTAAGACCAAGTGTTTTTCAAATCCCAGGGTTCCAGCCTTTTATTCCCAGAGATTCTGAGTGGGACTTAGGAATCTGCATCTTTAACAAGGAGGCCAGGTGGTTCTGATTCTGAGGGAAGTGGCATGGGAATCACATTTGGAAAATGCGCTCCAAGCCTTGCAAGTCAGGAACCAGATCTGGAGGAGAGAGCAAACCCCACCTGTGAGCTCCCCGTCCCTCCCGTCATCTTGCTTCATGACATCACCATCTGCCCAGTTGAGAAGCCTGGGAATCCTTCTCTCTGACTGCCCCACCCTTGACCATTGACTGATTTCTGTCTTCCAAGTGCTCTTGCATCTGCCCTCCCCTGGATGTTCCTTCCCATCACCTGATCCAGACCTGTGTCAGTTTTCACTGGAAGGCTACACTGTCCTATTGACGGCTCTCCCAGCCAGGGCAACCCTGATCTAATCTACGTGCTGCATGAGCAACTTTAATCACTTCCACTTCAAGGCCCAGAGTGGTTGCCATGTTCTTGAGCCCAAATCCTTCACAGCTGAATCCAAGCCTCCAGCTGAGCCTCACCACGCGCCCTCTTCCCTCACAGAGTCAAAGGTGGACTTGCCGTTCCTCCACCATGCCAGGGTCTCTGCATCCCCTGTGCCTTGGCTCCCGCTGGGTCCCTCACTTGCACAATGCAAGCCTGGCACTCCGCAGGTACTTCCTCAATGGGGCTCTGGTGAGTAGAGTTTGGGGGATATTCACAATGGCACTACTTTCCTCTACTCCCACCGGCCCCATGCCATGCACCGAGGTTCACCTGCTCAGTGGGGCCAGGTGGATGAGGTCCTCCCCTCTCTGCTCAAGGGAGTCCTTGATAAAGCTACAGTCACTAGAAGCCACGGAAGGGCTCAGATTGGCCTCCAAGGTGCCTTATTCCAGGTGGCCAGCTCTGTGGCCTTCCAGCCTGGGTGATATTGAGCAAAGTATACGTGACCTCTCTGGGCCTCAGTGTCTTCATCTGAGAATGGAATGTGGACGGGACACATGAGCTGGAACAGGCAATGTATATGATTTCCATCAGCTCCATTCCCCTGTAATTCTCAGAGTCATTTGGTTTTCTTGTTTTGTTTTTTTTTCCAAGACGGAATCTCGTACAGTAGCACGATCTCAGCTCACTGCAACCTCCGCCTCCCAGGTTCAAGCAATTATCTTGCCTCTGCCTCCTGAGTAGCTGGAATTATAGGTGCCCACCACCATGCCTGGCTAATTTTTGTATGTTTAGTAGAGATGGGGGTTTCACTATGTTGGCCAGCCTGGCCTCGAACTCCTGACCTCCAGGGATCCACGCACCTCAACCTCCCAAAGTGCTGGGATTACAGGCATGAGCCACTGTACCTGAACTTCTAGGAGTAATTTGGACAGCAGCACCAAAAATGACTGTGTTTCAGCCCTCAGGGAGGGGCCACTCAGGCCTCCATGTCCAATGTCCCAGTTAGACATGATTTCATGGAAGGTCTGGGGCTGGATTTTGTCCCCATCCCAGGAGGGGCAAGAGAACCATGAAGGAAGGGTCTCTGGGAGTGGGGATGCCACTCAGATCTGAGATAAGAGAAAGGGTCCCACCAACTCTTCCCCTCAACCTCGGTCTCTGCTGTGATTCCTATGGAAATCTACACTCTGGCAGAGTGGGTTTTTTTTCCCCTAAGACCTTTGTACTTATGTTCCTTCCACCTCCCCCAGGATTTCTGAGGAAAAGTTCCTTTTGGAAAATTCCCACCCCGCCCCAGTTGACCAAAAGGGAAGAAGGATTTTTCCACAAGGGGCTCTGAATTGGTGTGAGATTTAGAACCCCCAGTTGACCAAAAGGGAAGAAGGATTTTTCCACAAGGGGCTCTGAATTGGTGAGAGATTTAGAGCCCCCAGCTGCCACTTGTCTGAAGGAACAAGGAGCTGGGCTAGACAGAAAGGGGAGTCCCAGGAGGGCTGGAGCTGAGGTCAGCCGGGCCGTGCGTCCCCTTGGACCCCACCCCCGACTCAGCATGGATATAGGTGGAGTTTTCACTCTCTGACTTGCTCTTCTTCTAGAACTCAGCACTTGGGTTTCATCTGAATCCTAATATTCCAATATATTAAATCAAGTTTAAATCAAGTGACAAGATAAACATGTTTCCACCTCTTTCTATCCCTAAGAGCCTCTGGTGACTTTTTTTCCCTTTGATAAGTATTCAAATGTTTTTAAAAATTGGAATATAATTCACCCAATTCACTTAATATAAAATTCATCATTTTAAAGTGCAGAATTCAATCATATTTAGTGTAGTCATAATTCCTGTGACTCCCAGTCCTGGTGGCATTTCCTATGAGAGAGAGAGGAAGGGCGCTGGGGTTGGAAGTTTCCCTGACGTGTTCCCCGGGTATGCCAAGGCTGTGGTCCTAAAGGTCTATTCCAGCCCATTGGCACTGCCACACCCCTTTCTGGAATTTTTGGGAAAATCCTGTCCGTGAAACTGGAACCCTACCATTCATGGGGCAGCTGGGTTCTTAGGTGAAGTTTTCCACGTGACGCAGCCTCTTTCATCAGTGGTACCAGGCTCAAAGTTTCCCTCATGGGCCTGTCAGGGTTGGGGGAGGGAGGTGTAGAGACCCTGCCCCCACACTGAAGCCAAACCCTCAGGGTGAGCAGCAGACCAGGTGAGCTCCAGGTCAGGGCCCCAGAGGAGAGGGAGAGTCCTGGGACACTGTGAGAGTTATCAGATCCTTTAGCTCAATTCCCTCCTCCTAAAGATGAGGGAATGGAGACCCAGAGACTCCAAAGATGCCCATTCCAGTGATGGCAGAACCAACACCAGCACCCAGCCCTTCAACTCCTGGGTCATGCCTTCTCCACTAGGTGACTCAGTCAGCAGCACCCAGTGATTGATTAGACACCCTCTACCCTCCATCAGGCCACCTTCCATGGGGTGGATCTGGACATTGGCACGCAGCACAGAGAGGGCGCAGAGAGGCAGCCCTGCCCAGTGGTGCCTAACCTAACTGGGAGAAGAAAGAAAGCTCCAGAGAGAAACTCCTCGGCGAGGCTGGCTGCCTGCCTGGCGGCTGCCCAGATAATCTTGTGTGTATCCCAATCTCATATAAAGGATTGCCTTTCCCTTCACATTTCCATCTTATTTGTTTATTTATTTATTTATTTATTTATTTATGAGATGGAGTCTCACTCTGTCACTACCTTCCGAGTTGAAGCAATTCTGCCGCCACACCCTCCTGTGTAGCTGGGATTAGAGGCACGCACCACCATACCCGGCTAATTTTTGTATTTTTTGTAGAGATGGGGTTTCACTATGTTGGCCAGGCTGGTCTCAAACTCCTGACCTCGTGATCTGCCTGCCTTGACCTCCCAAAGTGCTGGGATTACAAGCACGAGCCACTGCACTCAACCCAACATTTCTCTCTCTTTTAAACACGACTGTTCTTCCTCCTGTCCATTGCCTCCACTTTCTTTTTTACAGAGTGAGTAAATGAGACATCATGCACCTGACTTAGTGGCTTCCCACTTTCTGATCCCAAACTTTAAAGTACCCTAGAACTCACCTAGGGCACTTGTTAAAAATACAAACTCCCAGTCACCAGCCCCGGAGATTCGGATTAGGGCTGAGATGGGCCCAGGGATCTGCACCTTTGCCAAGCTCTCCAGGTGGTTCTGATGCAGGCAATGTAAGAATGGCATTTTACAAAACACTTCCTTGTGTCATGGACTAAATAATACAGTATTTATTGTTTTCCCTTTAGAGAGGATTCATTTCTGCTGCTCCATCCTCATTTTCCGGCTTGCCACCCTTCCTAGCACAGTTGTTTGATGTTTCCTTCTGGTTTAGCCAGCCCCATTAACCCTATGCT
The DNA here is from genome assembly GCA_963573385.1 of Cacajao melanocephalus. Classification (NCBI taxonomy): domain Eukaryota; kingdom Metazoa; phylum Chordata; class Mammalia; order Primates; family Pitheciidae; genus Cacajao; species Cacajao melanocephalus. The sequence continues at coordinate 64,924 of CAUYLG010044514.1, read as the reverse complement.
CTAATAAACCTACATCAGGTTGGGGCTCCGTAATCCTAAGGTTAGTAAGGTTAATGAAAAACCAGCAGCCCAGCTCTCATTCACAGATACGCCACTTGGTGGAGCCATTGCTCCACTTTTCTTCTCTGCTCCGGCTGATTGGAGTCCCGTAGCTCCTACTTTTGTGTTGATGGTTTGGGGGGGTGGGGAATTCTGTTTTGATCTGCTTTTCATCCTCTGTTACAATCTTCAGTTCAGATAGACAGTGACACAATGAGCAGCAGATTGCCTGGGAAAGGGGATGGGTTTCTTTCACCCTCACCACAGGCCTGAGGAATGTGAGACCCAGAGCCATCTCACCAAATCCCACATTCTTTTGCCTACAGTTGCATCCCTGTACATTCACTGATCAAACATCGATAACAAAGCAGATTTGTAAGCGATTCTATCTTGGACAACCCAAGGGCACTTGGACCTCAGTCTATACTCAGGAAGCAAAATACTGAGCCCCTAGCTGCTGAGCCATGGACAGAGTGGTTCACTTCTACTGCCAAGGGCGGGGAAGATTGAAAAATAAATGAGAAGAAGGAAAATAAAGTACTTTCTAATGAATGGACAAACATAGTCCCATCCGCGGCAGCTAAAATGAATGGAGCAAAACTAGATGACATTTGAGCAAGCCAGATTGAAGGGTCCAGAAGCCCTCATCTCCTTCAGTTTCCTGAGGACACCTCCTACCCTCTCACACCTGTATACCTCTGCGGTTGTTCCAAAAGCCAGTGGAGGGTGCGGCTGAAACCACGTGGGATGTACGATGTAGATGATGTCCTCCCTGTCTTCGTCCATTCTGTGTCTAATGAGGGCGTAGGCAGGGTGGGGTTCCAGGTTGGTTGAGATGAAAATAGAACCTAAAAGGGTTAAATTTGGGAATTACTTCAAGTCATTTTAGGAACAATTAAAAGCAGGTAGGATACGGCAAGGCATGAAGAAGCCATGTCTCAGTAAAACAATGGGAAGTGAGATGGGAAACAAACCCTGGCAGGGGCGGAGAAAGCGCCCATACTGGTCATCTATTTGGGTGGGCATCTATTTTCTTATTTCCAGTGCCCATAGGGGTCTTTTGCCTTACTGGTCTGCCACAAGCCTCCCATACACTCAACTCAGCTGGCCATCGGACCCTGCTATGGGCAACATCTGAGACCACTGAGATCATTTCCTTTCCTCAGATCTGCCCACTTTATCTGCATCTCTTTCCTCTGCTAAATGGTGACCCTACTCTCAGGACACCAGATCTGCCTAAAGAAGACAAAAGGGGGAAAATCCAACCAATAACCCACATGGGTGACACGTAGCTAAGGGACTAGTTAATCTGATTTGCTTCATGCTCAACTGTGGATGTCAAAGTCATTTAACTGCAGTTTGAAAAGGGTTGTGCTGTGTGACCTCTCCACGGCCACTCATGAACCAGGTGTTTGCCTCCACTATTAGCTGTTGCCCCAGTCTACATGCTCTGGCTTCTGTGGCCCCAGCCCCTGTGTGTGGGCGTGAGCCTCACATTCCTTCACTCACGCACTCGCTCAGCAAATGTTTACCCCATGCCTGCTGTATGCTTGGCTGCCCTCTAGGCATTGGAGGTCACAGTTGTGGGTCTGACAATGAGGTCTTTGCTCTCATGGAATTGATGTTCTAGTGAAGAGAGACAAATGATAAATAAACAAACAAATCAAATGGCGATAAAAGTCAGGGAGGAAGTAAAGAAATGTGAAATGACCCAGTGTGTCCAGGGGCTTAGTGTAGAGTGGGAAGGATCTTCAAGAATCATGCAAATCTTCCCTAATTGCATCTTTTTCCAGATCAACCATATGGGATCCCACAGGATACAACTAAGAGACGGAGACAGAGACCAGGGAAAGTGACCGATACCATTCCTTCTCAGGGATGCTGCACACCATGGGGTGGAGGATAAGAGGTTCCTGAAGGTATCACTCCTCTGGCAATGGCTGGTGTCAGAGGAAGCTGGAGATTGGGAGTAGCCTATTGTCCCACTGACTCTTAGACTGCCCCAGCTAAGAAGAACCCACCCCTCCTGCTACAGATGAAATAAACAAAGCCGCTCAGGCTCTCTGGCATCGCCCTACCAATCATCACACATCTGCTTCACATTTCCCTCCTGGCTCCCCTGATTTTCTGGAAAAGGGAGAAAATGTGTGGGAAAAAATGGACAATAACTTCTATTAACTTTCTAGATGTCTGGTTCCCCCATAAGAGGCTGTGCTTGAATCAATTTGGGAGAGAGGGTTTCTAAAGTCTCTCCAGACTCTATTAATTTTGATAGAGCCAATAAAAGGCAGCAGGACCAACACCCTGTGGTAAGAGAGCCAGCAAGCCCAGTAGTCACAATAGCCACCACTTACTGAACACCCACCATGTGACGGAGAACTGCGCATGGATTATCTCAAGCACCCCTTGAGTTGAGAGTTCACTCATGAGGCAACTGAGGTTCAGGGAGATTAAGTAACTCATCCAAGGTGGCACACTGTAGGTAGCAGAGCTGAGATCTGGACATAGATCTTGGCTCCAAAGCTCTGTCTTTTTTTTTTTTTTCTACTATAACACACCAAGGAGAGTTCTAGAAAAAATGAGAATAAGGAATTTACCTGTAATCCTGGCTCAAGAAACCGAAGCTCTGAGGCCACCTTGTCCCAGCCTGTTGCAGCTCCTGCACATGGATACCAGCACCAGCAGCTCCCCAGCCATGGGCCCTGGCTAAGCTCTCCCAGAGCATGATCTTGGCTCTGTACCTGGGGTGCCAATATCCTATGAGTCCAGCAGAGGGAAGAGGTAAGAATACGGCACCAGGGTAACTGGTGGATAGCTGAGTGACTATATTCTTACTCATCATCCACCTCTATCAGAGGGGGGTATCTGTGTTTCTAGTTGGGGGAAGCTTTGGCAGACTGTCAGTAATTCCTCCCTGTGTCCCCCATCCTGTGTCAGGTAACGGATATTTGTGTTAATGTCATCAAAAGCCAATTCTTATCCATCCTTGTGAGTACTTGCTGAATGACTAAATGAATGACTCAATGACTAAATGAAGGAAAGAAAAGAGACTGAAAAGGAGATATGAGAATAGGAAAGACGAGTGGAAAGACGAGATAGATATTTCCCTAAAGACACAGTAATCCATCAAATATCTGTTTTCCAGTTTCCTCCTGGGCCTTCTTGGGTTTTGAAAAAGGGAAGAAGAAAATAGAAAAATTGACAATAACTTCTACCGACTTTCTAGATTCCTAGTTTCCCCACACGTGGCTATGCTTGAATCGACTTGGAAGAGGCATCTCTAAAGTCTCTTTACAGCCTACTAATTTTGATGCAGGCACTAAAAGGCCATGTTCAGCCTGGTTAGATGACCCACTCCACCCTGGGCTCCAGAGGGTGTAACAAGGCATTTGCCTTTATTCAACCCTACGCTGTGGAGCTACCAATATTTTTCTTTCCCCAAATTGGTTTTATTTATACCCTCTATATGTTAAATATTAGACTATTGATCAAGTTGAAGGAGTCTTCTTCTATGGCTAGTTTCAATAAACATGGTGGAATATATATATATATTTATATATATACACATATATATAGTTTTTTCTTAGTACTTTAAAGCTGCAAGGGACTTTTGGGATTATGAATCATTTTACAGTTGTGGAACTGAGAGCCAGAAAAATTAAATGACTTGCCCAAGGATACTAGAAAGTTAGTAGCAGGACCTGGACCTGGTTTGTCTGATTAATCAAATATTTATTGATAACTACAATCCCTCCCCATTCCCCATGAAGAGCAGAGGCTAAATTGCCAACTTGCTTTGCCCAGGAGGGCTACAATACAATGTAGAAAGTACTGGCATTACTGTGGTGATCATGTTAAGGCTTGTGGCAACTCTCAATTCATGAATTGTAGTGACTTTAATAGACATCATAAAATAGTGAACTGAAGGATGACTTTATACCTGCAGGTCAAGCAAAGGGATATAGACTGTATGGAAATATGGCACCTCAGGGGTGCCTGGTGTGATAAGAAACAACTAAAAACAAAGGAGGGGGTGTGGATCTGAAAGTTATCAACTATCAATCAGCCTTGACCATGAAAAGTTAGCCAAAGAAAGATCTGGGCCCAGAGGTAGCTAGGGTTATGGGCCCATATAAAGAAAATGGTCTCTTCTTATAAACAGAGTTCAAAAAAAGACTAAAAGTCACCTCAAAGAGTCACTGTCTTTGTCTTCTGGCCATTTGCAGGTCAGCAGAGACCTATAGGGAAGACTGGATTTTGTGGCTGATTATCAATTAATTGGTCATCACTGGGTATCTGGGAGTGTTGCCTTCTCCAGGGAGAAGCTGAAAATTATTCTGTGAAAGGTACTTCCACTGAGAATCGTTTAAGCTCCTTGGTGGCAAGAAATCAGGTGTCTGGGAGAACTCAGAGATAACACAGGAGCAACAGGCTGAAACCAGATGGCTTGAGAATGATCATGGGCAGAGGAGAGCAGTGGCAGGGAGAGCCCGCAGGCCTCCACTGGGAGTCAGCCTGTCAGCAGGATGAGCTACAAGATCACCCTCGAGGGAAACTGCACGCCAGGTTGGGGGCACTGTAAGCTGGAAGCATGCACAGGTGGGAGGGCAGGTGGCCTGCGATGAGAGGCCATGACTGTGTGGTAGGCTCTCCCAAACCAGGAGTAACTAGACCGAATCATCTGTCCAGGGGAAAGTGGTTCGGGATACAGGTGGAACCCTGCACCACAGAATCGGTCTAGTCTCGGGTGGTCTGTTCCACAGATGCCTCCAGCCCAGTGATGCGGGCAGCTATTCACAACCACAGCATGGTGCAAAGTAAGCTCCCAATCCACAGCCAGCTCTGCATACAGACACTTCACTCGGTGCCTGAGTATGGCTGTGTGTGCCTGGAAAGCCTAGAAATAGAAACGCTCCTGTTTTCCCCAAGACGATCATCTCTGCATCCTGATCGGGATCAACAACGATCCACTCTGGAAAATTCTGGAAGCTCCTGCTCCTGGAAAGAAGAGATAGATAACTTTTCCACCTGCCTGCCTGTCCTGCTCACCTGGAGGTGGTCTTGCGGCATCTTGGGCCTCACATGTCCCACAGTCAGCTCTCGTCCCCCAAATTTGCTCCTTCTCCAGCCTCCTCTGTCTTGGTTGAGTGGTTCCACCATTTGCCTAGTTGCTTGGACTCAACGCTTGAGTTACAGCCAGCTTCTCTCTTTCTCTCACAACCCAAATCTAATTCATCAGTAAGTCCTGCTGGCTCCACTTTCAGAATGCTCCTGGGATGCCACCACTTTTTGTCGTCTCTGGCTGCTAGCCTGCCCCTTGTGACTGTCAGCTCCAGCCCAGACGACTGAAATAACCTCACTGTCTCCAGCTGTTCTTCCCGCCCTCCCATAGCCTATTCTCCAGACACCGCCAGAGGGACGCTTTGAAGCCCAGACAGCATCATGTTTTCCATCAATTCAGAATGAAACCTGAGGTCCCAAGTGTGGCCCAAGGGCTGATTAGGTTGCCTTTAGGGCTCTATTTCCTGCCATTCTTCCTCTCTCTCACTCTGCTGGAGCCACATGGTTCCTATTCCTGAACACCGGAGGTTCCCTCCTGCTTCAGAGCTCTTACATATTTATTCCCACAGCCTGGGGACAGATTTTATCTCAGAAGTCCCCAGGGCTTGATTCCTCCATTTCAGTCTCAGCTGAAATGTCCCCTCTTCAGAGCACCCAATGGAAGCAGCCGTCCCTGCACGCTCCATCACTTCACTCGGCTGTTTTTCTTCCTTTCATCACTTGACGTTCTTTTATAATTTTTCATTTATTTATTGAGTGCTGTCTTTTCCATGAGAAACTCCTGAAAGCAGGGGTTTTATCATCTTTTGGCCACCACTAGATTCATAAGGATGCACAGAGCATGGTAGGCTGCAGGCTCTCAGTGACTGCTTGTTGAATGAATCAATGGATGAATGAGCAGCAGAAGCTCATTCCTCTCCATGAAATACAGTAGGTTCCAAAGAAATCGAAGCCTTTTTGAAAGACCTAGCCATACTTCGCCCATACAGCTGCAGTGGCAGATTCACGCTCATTACGATCTCATTTCTCTCCTCAGAACCGCCTTAAAAGTAGACCTTTCGGAGCTACCTGAGAATCCTGACCCCTGCAGCCAATCTTCCCACCGCCACCCAGCCTCTCCCTCCCCGCCCACCATCCTGACCACGTGGGCTGGCTTCCCCTGCCCAACGGCTCGGCAGGTTTGTACTTCAGGGTTTGGTCAGGTCAAGACCAGCTCCCCTAAATATGCCTCTGACCTAGACAGCCTTGTTCTAAATGGAAACTGCTGATAACATGGAGGAAGAGGTTTGAACGGAAAGGTTGGGGAGGGGAAGGAAGGAACAAGGAGAAGACACCTCTAGGTTGGCAGTCCCTATTGGCCTCTTAGGACTTCTCGCCTCTGCAGCAATGATGGCAGAGCTGCGTCTTACTCCCTAGGAGGACATGGGTGGTTCCTGACATCACCCCCTGCTTCTCCAGGTTCTCCCTTTTAGAAAAGGATGAAGGACAGTCTATGATGCAGGCAAGGTCATCAGATTCTATTCCCTTCTTTGGCTGATGTCAAAAGTGACATTGAATGAATGTAGCAAAGAATTTCTTTATAAAGCTTTTGATTCTGAAATAGAGTCATTTATAAAATATGAAGTAACTCTAGAGACCAGATCACCTATCTTCTCATTTAATCAATGAGGAAACAGAGAGATGCTAAGTAACTGCTAAGTAACTTGCCCAAGGTCACAGAACTGGTAAGGTACTCATCTAGGACTTGAAGCCTCCTGAGCCACTCTGATGGACCACTAAGATGCTGCAGAGACCAGTTCTCTCCAGCAGGAAGTCCAGTTCCCAAAACACGCATGGGCTCCTCCAACCTTGCCAATAATTCCCCGAAATGGTGGAACCTGCAAACATACCCCAATAGCCTAAAATTGTTGCTTAAGGGCCCGCCTCATTTACCCCAAAGTATCATCCTCGTCCTCTCTCCTTCCTGCCTCCACCCTACTCTTTTCAAATCTCAAATTCCCCAAGCTATCCAATAACTATTGAGAGTTTAGGTAACCAGGTCCTCAGCTGCACCAATCTAAAGCTGGGGAAAGATCTCCTTTCTTTTTTCTATCTTCATTGAAAGATATTTCATGAAAAAAATCAGCAGTGAGTTCATCAATAAGGGAGAAAACATTGCTTCAAAACTCAGCTCTAAACTGCAGAGAAAGCCAGGAATGGTAGTTCATGCCTACAATCCAGCACTTTGGGAGGCTAAGGCGGGCGGATCACAGCACTTTGGGAGGCTGAGCCAGGTGGACCACTTGGAGTCAGGAGTTTGAGACCAACCTGGCCAACATGGCAAAATCTGTCTCTACTAAAAATACGAAAATTACAGGCATGGTGAATGCCTGTAATTCCAGCTACTCAGGAGGCTGAGGCAAGAGAATCGCTTCTTGAATCCAAGGCAGAGGTTGCAGTGAGCTGAGATCACACCACTGCACTCCAGCCTGGGCAACAGAGGGAGGCTCTGTCTAAAAATAAAATAAAATTTAAAAACTGCAAAGAAAATAGCACGGGCCAGGCCAGCCAGAAGGTCCTGTGCCACATGCCATCAGTGCTATGGTGGGAGGTTACTTACATTCCCAGGTCACTATCTCCTCCCTCTTCTGCGCCCCCTAGGTCAAGACACCTGGGACGCATAACTGGCTAACCAGGCCTGCAGCTGAAAGCTCAGGCTTGTAATTTGTGAAATCCTCTCCTCCTGGCAGCTTGTGAAGTGACCGTTTAACAGATGGCATCGCACGGCTTAGCCACCACGAAGCCAGTAATACATTGCATTCTTGGAAAATCTACATTTCAGTAGTCACATTATTTATATTTTTCATTTATTAATCCTATTAGGAAATTCCCTCCAGGAGAAGAATAAAGGTGGAACAAAAAAGCAAGACAAATAGGCAACTCTGAAAAAAATCCACCTTATTCAAGGGCCTGCTGTTTCCCCTGGGCACAGCTTATATATCACCTGTGTGCAAATAGGATGTCTGACTTGGTGCAGATAGGAGAACATCTGCTGCTCAAAGTGTCTTTTGAATACTCCCAAAGACCCCATGAGTTACCAGCTGGAGGGGTTTCTTGCTGCAAGGCAAGCTGTAGCCAAGTATATAATTTTTAATCCAGTAATATCCAATTCAACAAAAAGTGTCGAGAGCACAAAACATGGTTAGAAAATAGACCAATGGAAGAGCCAGCAGGCGTGGGCTGTTTGATTGGCTGGCTGGTGGTAATGAGTGAATAATGGGCTAAACATTGACCTGGATGCATTGGCAACATGGTGAATGCAGTCGCCTTCATTCAGCCCAATGCCTGGCATGCACAAAGCTTGGGATTAACGCTAGGCCATGAGGTCGTCATTGCTGTTTCACCATCTGCTAAAGGAAATGCTACTCTTCCTTCAGGGACCAGCTGTCATGCTGCCTCTTCTGTTAAAGCTTCCTTGCATTCATGCCTTCTCTACACTCCTGCAAAATCGACCTTACTTTTTTTCCTCAATGTTTTCTAGTCCTTTGCCCATCTGATGTCCCTCACTGGATTGTTAGCTCAGTAAAAACTATGATTGCTATTTACGTTTGGTTCTACCCCCACGGCATGGCCCCTGCAGTGACCTGCATCTAGTACGGGGTACTAGGTAAGTGATATGATCCCAGAAGTTGACAGTTTCCATGTTTCTGGTTTGGGTGATGTATTAGTCCTTTTTCACACTACAATAAAGAACTACCTGAGACTGGGTAATTTTCAAAGAAAAGAGGTTTAATTGACTCACAGTTCCTCATGGCTGGGGGCACTCAGAAAACTTAGGATCATGGCATAAGGAGAAGCAAGCATGTCTTTACCATGTTGGAGCAGGAGAGGTGGTGGGGTTGGGGGAGGGCATGCCACCCACTTTTAAACCATCAGATCTCATAAGAACTCAGTCACTAACACGAGAACACCATGGGAGGAGATCCACCCCCATGATCCGGTCACCTCCCTCCAGGCCCCACCTTCAACATGTGTGGATAACAATTTCTTTTTTTTTGAGACAGAGTCTTGCTCTGTCTCCTGCCTCCCTGGGTTCAAGCGATCCTCCTGTCTCAGCCTCCGAATAGCTGGGACTACAGGTGCATGCCACCATGCCTGGCTAATTTTTGTAGTTTTTAATAGAGATGAGGTTTCACAATATTGGTCAGGCTGGTCTCGAATTCCTGACCTTAGGTGATCCAACCACCTTGGCCTTCCAAGGAGATTACAATTTCACATGAGATTTGGATGGGGATATAGAGCCAAATCATATCAGGTGGTTTCATTCCTGTGTCCTAATTCTTGTACTGTGACGTCAGAGATGGGCGAAGAATGTCATAAACCAGACAGGCATAAGAGAAGGGGCTTCTTTTCCTCACTTGCCTTCGTGCTTTCGCTTTCTTGAATTCCAAGACAATGGAAAGGATCTTGACCGGTTTTTAAAAATCAAGAAATGGGAAAGGTGGAAGCATCAGTTTCTGAAGTTATAATTTGTTCATACCTAAGACCAATACTAATTCCTATTCTAACTACCTCACAGGACTCTCCTGAGGCTCAAATAAGATAACGTGTGGACGGAAGCTCTTTGCTGGCAGGAAAGATGATATGGGTGTAAAGTATTATCAGTCCTTTAATCTTCCTTATCTCATAATGGAGAAAACTTTCTGAAGACAAATTGGAAGCTCCTTTCAGTCTCTCAGCGGCCTCTCGCTACATGATGTCCATGACAATTAAATGCTGCAGAAGAGTGTGGCTGGATCCAAATAAACAGCAGCACAAAACACATTTGTCAGTGCTCTAGGCCTGGTAAAGGCAGGTGGAATTCTCCTCCAGGCCCTGGGACTCATCCGCTGCCTGAGATGCAATGGATGAAAGGCATAAGAATACTATAAAGGTTGTTCCGGGTCAGACCTTTCTTTCATGGATCCATGTTTTCTGCTCTTACTGTGCCACCAAGGACCATTTCGTAGGAGGTGTGGCTGCTCCCTGTGATGGTAGAACACAAAGCCTCCAGAAGCCCCTTTGGGACTGAGGGACTCATTGCTCTTGCTCCTGGGAATAATGGCAGCTGATGGTTCTCCTAAACAGGGCACTAGACTCAGCCTCAGAGTCCCTCACTGAAAGCCACACCTCGCCCCATATCCAATGACTGGTCAGTGGTGGGAAAGGGGTCAAGAAGACCTGGCTCCCTTGTCTCAGGTGGGACAAGTCTGCAGGGCTGATTGCCCAGAAGGTCAGCTGAGGTCTCTGATGCCATTTTATTGCTGTTCAACTTCTCCATTTGCCCAGTCCCACATCCCTTGCCCTTCACAAATATTGTCCCTGCGCAGTGCCTCACACCTGTAATCCCAGCACTTTGGGAGGCCAAGGCGGGCGGATCACCTGAGGTCACGAGTTCGAGGCCAACCTGGCCAACGTGGTGAAACCTGGTCTCTACTAAAAAAATATAAAAATTAGCCAGGCGTGGTGGTGGGCACCTGTAATCCCAGCTACTCGGGAGGCTGAGGCAAGAGAATTGCTTGAACCCAGGAGATAGAGGTTGCAGTGGGCAAACACAGTGCCACTGCCCTCCAGCCTAGGTGACAGAGTAAGACTCTATCTCCAAAGATACCAAAACCAAACAAACAAACAAACAAAAACCTGTATACTGATCTCTGAGAAACTTTACCTATGACGTTTCCCAAGCAGTGCGGCTGTGGATGGGTTACTGGTCTGCAGGGATATTGATCATCCTGTAAGCCATTGGAGGAACTAGGTAGATCCTGCATCAGTCCATGTCCCCACGCCAGTTTCCTTAGTTGTAAGCCTCATTCGCCCTCTATCCCAGCGTGCTCCACAAGCATTATTTTCTAGGTGCCGTGATGAGAAAAGGGATCTGTGTAATGTTGGAATGTGTAGCACACTCAGGAATAAATCTGTTGTAACACAGTATAATCACCTTTCCAATATCCATTCCCTTTTCTTTCTTACTAATGGAACTCTGATTTTTTTTCTTCCAGACAGTAATTTTCCCAGCAAAACCAACAAAAAAACCACTTCCCAGTCTTCTCTGCAGCCAGGGAGAGCCATGGATCTAGTTCTTGCTCAGTGGACAGAAGCAGAAATGTGCTGCTCTCTAAGAAGGGCATCTCCATATTTGCATGTTGTTCCTTCTTTTTTCTTTTTTTTTTTTTTGAGATGGAGTTTTGCTCTTATTGCCCATGCTGGAGTGCAATGGTGCAATCTCAGCTTACCGCGACCTCCACTTCCCGGCTTCAAGCGATTCTCCTGTGTCAGCCTCCCAAGTAGCTGGGATTACAGTATGCACCACCATGCCTGGCTAATGTTTGGTTTTTTTTTTTTTTTTTGTATTTTCGTATTTTTAGTAGAGACGGGGTTTCACCATGTTGGCCAGGCAGATCTCAAACTCCTGACTTCAGGTGATCCACCTGCCTCAGCCACCCAAAGTGTTGGGATTATAGTTGTGAGCCACTGCGCCCGGCTGTTGTTCCCTTATTTATCTTCCTGCCTGGAACAGGGATGGGAGGCTAATGACCAAAAAGATACCCATGTGCTGAGTGGATTCATCTTCTATTGCAGCATTTAAAAATTACACCAAACTTCGGAGTCTCTAAACACAATACTTGTTATCTCACAGTTTCTGTGGGTCAGGAATAATGGTGGGGATTCTGATTCGGTTCCTAGGTTACATGGCACAAATGTGGTATAACATGAGAGGAAGCTGTACTAGGGGATACATCCCAGGAGGCAAGGCTCACTTGAGGCCTTCTCAGAGGCTGCCTCCCACAGCCTAGTCTCTGGCCCTGAGGAGTCACATCCATCCCACATGCAAAATATCGTCACTCTCTCCCAAAGTCTCCAAAAGTCTCATCCCATTACAGCATGAATGTGCAATTAAGAATTGAATCATCACCAGGTGCAATGGCTCATGCCTGTAATCCCAGCATTTTGGGAGGCCGAGGTGGGCAAATCACGAGGTCAAGATATCGAGACCATCCTGGCTGACACAGTGAAACGCCGTCTCTACTAAAAGTACAAAAAACATTAGCCAGGCGTGGTGGCACATGCCTGTAGTATCAGCTACTCGGGAGGCTGAGGCAGGAGAACCACTTGAACCCGGGAGGCAGAAGTTGTGGTGAGCTGAGATCGTGCCACTGCACTCTAGCCTGGGTGACAGAGCGAGACTCCATCTCAAAAAAAAAAAAAAAAGAAAAGAAAGAATCGAGTCATCTAAGGCAGGTCCAAGTGTGAAGGAGGCATCTCAGGTGTGGCCCTGCAGCACAGCCCTCAGGTACAGTTCCCCTGCAAGCCATGCTTCTCTAAAGCCCTATAGTTTGGTCTCATGACTTACCCATGGATGTATCAAAAAGAAAGGAAAAGAACAATTTGACCATCTGCTATTTCAATCATCTCCCCACCTCCTCATCCACTTGACCCTAAAACTGGAGAGTACATATATGAGGCTGTGCAAACACACACACACACACACACACTCACATATGCACACATTGTGGGATGTGGCACTCTAGCCAAATAAGCAAGACAAAGACGATGACAACCAAGCAGGAATGGCGAAACTGAAGTTTTCGTAATGAGAACAACGCAGTGAGAAATAGCGCTCACGAGTGGCTGGCCCAGCAGATGCCCACTGAGGATCCAAACTCTTCTTTCATTCTCCCCAGAGCCCCCCATCTGAAGCAGCAATGGAGAAGAGCGCGGTGGGGAGGGGGATGATTGCCCAGTTAGGGACTGGGACAGTAAGGGCTGAAACCAGGAAAGGAACCATGGAGAGTCCTACAGGATTGAGACCTCATTTGGGACCTTCTCAGAGGCTGCCTCCCACAGCCTAGTCTCTGGCCCTGAGGAGTCACATCCATCCCACATGCAAAATATCGTCACTCTCTTCCAAAGTTTCCAAAAGTCTCATTCCATTACAGCATAAATGTGCAATTAAGAATCGAATCATCACCAGGTGTAATGGCTCATGCCTGTAATCCCAGCACTTTGGGAGGCCGAGGAGGGCAAATCACGAGGTCAGGAGATCGAGACCATCCTGGCTGACATGGTGAAATGCCGTCTCTACTAAAAATACAGTGTGCCTGTCTTGCTTTAACATTCCAAGCAGGCGTCTCTCTGATTTCTTGCAATGCTATTTGAAACACTCTCTATGTTCTGCAAAACGAGGGGCATAGAAACACTCCTCAGTGAAAATGTCTTCAGCTGCTGAATTGCCCTAGTGTGATCTGAGGTCCTCCATTCCTATTTAGTTGATGGCACATCTTTGGCATTTTCGTTAATTTCTGATAACTCTCTCAGGAATGGCCAGCTAAGCACTTTCTTCACTGTGCTTGCTATCTGTGTGAAAAGTTACACTTAAGGGTTCTCAGAGGACGATTTCAGATACAGATATAAAAGCCATCCCTGAGTGTCACTCTGCTGGCTTTGCTGTCTGTGCAGATGTTCTCAGAGATTCTATCATTCTTTCCGTATTTTTAAAGTTCATTCTACAAAAATTAACCTTAATAACCAATTGAAACCTTCACTTTTTTTTCCCCCTGCTGAGACCACTCGACTAGAATTTTAAATCCAACACCTTCCATCCTGTACTCAGGCAGGAGAAATTTCAGAGCCTGTAGTCAATAGCTAACATCCATCCCCCTTGGCTCATAGACCCTGTCTGATCTTGGCTCCTTGGTTCTAATCATTTTGTCCTGCTCTATTCGACTTGGCCAAGTCCTTGCCATGAGCCCCAGTCCAGTTGACTCCTAGCCTTGGTTCCAAGGATTTCAGCACATCCAACAATGGGAGAACACCGTATCCTGCCTCCTCTGAGGATCGATGTTCCATTTTTTTTGAACTCAAATTCCTGGAGATAGATGGTGACTCCGCCTGGTGACATATTCCGCTGACACCTACTTGTTTCTAACTTGGCCCTTCTCCTTGCCACAAATCTTCTGGAATCCTAACTGCTCCCAGATCAAGCTAGGTGTGTTTTGGCCACATTCCTCACTTGTCAGACCACCTATGAGAAGCATGGGATTCATGGCTGGAAGGGACTTCAAACACTGTCTAGTCCAACCATTCAAGCATGCCTTGCCTGACAATAAATGCAAATCAATTGAACAACGCCTCTGATTCAGAGCCTTCCTTTTCTCATGTTAAATAAGCTTGAAGTTAAACATTTCAAAGAATTCTTCCGAATGCTAAGAGCCAGGGTTGCCTTACAGGTCTCAGGGATGCTATTTTTGAGATGGTTTTAATAAGTCTGAAGTTTGACTATTATTGTCAGACACACAGAGCCCCATTTCAGACAGCAAAGAGGTCATAGAGGATGAGGGGGCACCTCACATACCCCGATCTTCATGGCAATGGCCTCCCTGAGGCTGGGCATGGACTCCAGCTGCCTCCTGCCTCCTGACTCAGTCCTTTGGTGAGGCCATCCCTCAAATACTGTACATAAGGCTTGTGGGTAAGCAAAGAGGACTACCTCTGTGCATTTCAGTTTTTAAAGGTCTGGAATGATCTGATATTCTGTGAATTTGGACCATTCTAGCTGACCCTTTAAGACACAGCATGTCCTTCCTAGACTCATAGTGTATAGTCTGTTCTCACGCTGCTGATGAAGACATACCTGAGACTGGGTAATTATAATGAAAAAGAGGTTTAATGGACTCACAGTGCCACGTGGCTGGAGAAGCCTCACAATCAAGGCAGAACATGAATGGCATGTCTCACATGGTGGCAGGAGAGAGAATTGAGAGCCAAGTGAAAGGTGAAACCCCTTATAAAACCATCAGATCTCATGAGACTTGTTCACTACCATGAGAACAGTATGGGGAAAACTTCCCCCACAATTGTGATTCAATTATCTTTTACGGGTCCCTCCCGCAACACATGGGAATTATGGGAGCTACAGTTCAAGATGAGATTTGAGTGGGGACACAGCCAAATCATATCACGTGGTCAGCTAAGGAGCTCTGGGCAAGCCATAGAAACAGGCTCCCACCTCCACCCAAAGCTATGGAGCTTCTTTGCAAAATATCCCTTCTCCTAGAGCACTTCTTGTGGGTCCACCCTCACCAGTCACACTGCTGACCCATGGCTTCTTGCCCCAGCCTGGTGAGTATTTTTCTGAAATTGCACCCTTTCATATAAGTTAGCCTGTAGGACACCCTGGGTGCCCAAACATATTAGGGAAGGCTGAAGACATGAACTTACTGCTTTTTGTAGACATAGAGAAGGTTTGACCAAAAAATTCTGGGAGACCCATGAAGTGTGGCAGATTTAGGGCAGAATGGAATCATCAAGGACACAACTAATTCAAGAGATGCTCTGCTGGTAGTTCCAAAGCCTGGATGGAACGTTCTTTGCACCAAAGCACCTGCAAGTTCATGGCATACACAGTAACAGTGACAGCAATGCCTAGGCAGAGGAAGAAAGGAAGCGGAATGTGGCTGAGCCACTTGTGGAATATTTATCGAAGCAGGTAGTTTGAAGATAGCGAGCCAAATGGCATCAGATTATCACGTGCTCTACCTAGCTCTTAAGCTAAACGTAACTAAATCCCTGGGAAGAGATAAGGCTCACCTAAGACTTCTCAGAGGGCTTGGAGAGGAGGAGGTGAAATTGTACTACTCTCAGCTAATGCATCAACTGTCAGCACAAAGAGCTCCCAATATCTGGGGACCAGAAAATACCAGTGGGACCCCAAGTGCAGGGAAGGCTCTGAAAGGGATCCTGGGAACCACAGGTGGAGCACGTCCCTTCCCACACTGGCGTGTGCAGGCTCGTGGAATCGATAGGAGGCATTCAGACTCACAGAACTTACCAGGGAAAAGGCAATTTCAGAGGGAGAAAGCAGTGCTGATTAATGCACTGTAGCCTTGAGAAGATTAATGCGTGGACAAGGAGGAACCAATGGGTGTAATTTATTTAGACTTTCAAAAAGCCTCCATACCAAAGGCTATTTTTAAAAGTTACCATGGCATCTGGATTTTAAAGGACTCGCTTTTTGAGGTTAATGCCAACAAAGACATCCACATTTTCTTGGTGCCAGTGCCACACGCTGTGGACGACTGGTGACTTTTAGCCTGCGTGGCCATTTCTAAGCAGATTCCCACCTCCTCTTGTCCCTCAAGAAGTGACCTCTCTCTTCCTTCTTAATTTCCAACTTGTTCCACTTTCTACATGATGCGTAATTGTCTGTGTGTGTCTTATCTCCGGAGTAGCCTGGAACCTACATCAAGACAGGGGCAATGTCATATCTATTTTTGTGACAATGTGCCCTACACGATACCTATGACTAGGATTCTATAGCTTTAAGTTGGAGAAAACACAAGAACTTCTCTCTTTTTTTTTTTTTTCTGAGACGGTTTCATTCTTTCGCACAGGCTGAAGTGCAGTGGCACATTCATAGCCCACTGCAGCCTTGACCTCCTGGGCACAAGCAATTCTCCCTCCTTGGCCTCACCAGTAGCTAGCACTACAGGTATGTGCCACTGTGCCTGGATAATTTGGTTATTACTTGTAGAGATGCGGAGAATTTTTTTTTTTTTTTTTTTTTTGAGACAGAATCTCACTCTGTCACCCAGGATGGAGGGCAGTGGCGTGATCTCGGCTCACTGCAGCCTCCGTCTCCTGGGTTCAAGCAATTCTCCTACAAGTAGCTGGGACTACAGGTGCACGCCACCATGCCCAGCTAATTTTATTTTTTATTTTATTTTTTTTAGTAGAGACGAGGTCTCTCTCTGTTGCCCAGGCTGATCTCCAGCTCCTGAGCTCAAGCGGTCCTCCAAAGTGCTGAGATCACAGGCGTGAGCCACCACACCCAGCCACGCCCTGGCATCTTGATAGCTGTTGTTATCACTCCTATTACCTTCCACACCTTCTTTCTCTCCCTTCTTCCGGCTTCATCCTGTAGTGAAATCCTACTTGTTAAAATACCCCCTTCTGCCGCAGGACCTTTGCATCTGCCTCCTTCCTTCTGAAACTCTTTCTCTCTTTTTCCTAGTATTCCTTCTGGTTTGAATTCAGTTAGTTCCCCAGGCTAGATCAAATCCCTCTCTTTATGCTTTTGTCGTATTTTGTACTTCTTCCTCAAAGCATTTAACACAATTATAATTTTACATTTATTTCTATCATTATTTGGTTAATGACTTCTAACTCCTCTAGATTGGCCATGTCCAGTTGGCTTACCTGGATAGGGCTGGCGTAATAGAAGCTCCACAGGTATTTTCTATATGAAACAGTGGTAGAGAAGCGAACAGCAGCAAGTCCTCAACCTGGTCCAGGGGGTTAGAGAAAGCTGCCCAGAGGAAGTGGTAAATCAGGGACCCTAAAACAAAAGTGGTCATCCTGTCTGTCCTCATAAAAACCCCAGGAGTAGGCACTATCATTGTGCTAGTTCCAGACGGCACAGCTGAGGTGTGGCTTGATAAGGCCATATAGCTGTAAGTGGCCAAAGCAAGAGTCAAATGCAGGCAGCCTAGCTGCAGAGTCTGTGCCTGCACCCAGCACACCACGGCAAGACCTGCATGTCAGCTCACACAATTACAGGGTCAGTGTCATCAGAAGGTACTCAGCATAACCCGACAGCAAAGATGCCTGCCATAACCCTACTCACCCCTCAGCAAAGACTGCCCTTTGAAAGCAAAGCAGGGAGAAGCCAGCTGAGATTCAAAGGGCTTGGTTTCACGTGGCTACAAACGATAAGCTGAAGTGGAGAGACTGTCTTGGCAAAGCGGCAAACTGCTCACAGAGCCATGACATTACATTTAACATTTTAGTGTGGAAATTCTCACATTCCAGAGTGTAGAGAAAATATAATGAACTTCCAACAATAATCAACACACGGCCAGTCGTTTGCATTCACCTGCTTACTCCTCCATTTTGCCTTTTTATGTTTGGTTGGTTGGTTGGTTGTTTTGTTTTGGCTTCTTTGAGACAGAGTCTCACTCTGTCACTGAGGCTGGAGTGCAGTGACACAATCTCAGCTCACTGCAACCTCTGCCTCCCAGGTTCAAGTGACTCTCGTGCTTCAGCCTCCCAAGTAGCTGAGATTACAGGCATGAGCCACCATGCTGGGCTAATTTTTGTATTCTTTGTAGAGATGGGGTTTCGCCATGTTGGCCAGGCTGGTTTTGAACTCCTGACCTCAAATGATCCTCCCGCCTCAGCCTCCCAAAGTGCTGGAATTACAGGCATAAGCCACCGCGCCAAGCCCCATTTTGTTATTTTTAAGTAACCTCCTGTTACGACATGATTTCCTAATGGGACTTAAAAATATTGTGCTACCCTCTTAGAAACTACCTAGAATTGACGTCAGAAGACTTGAATTTGAGTCTTACCTCTCCAATTTTCCAGCTCTGTGTCCTTAAGCAAGTATTTCTCTGAGCCTCAGTTGCAACATCTATAAATTATAGATGGTAATACCTGTTTCACCGTATGGTTTTGAGGATTAGATAAATCAACACGAGTGAGAGTGACATTTAAACTGTAAGGTCCTGATTGAATCTCATCACAACCCTGCTTCTATTTGCCCCATCACAAAGACTGTCATGGTTCATGTTATGTGTCAGCTTGGCTAGACTACGGTGACCAGTTGTTTGGTCAAAGAGCAGTCTAGATGTTGCTGGAAAGTTATTTCTAGATGTGATTAATATTTACAATCAGTTGAAGTAAAGCAGACTACTCTCCATAATATAAGTGGGTTTCATCCAATCAGTTGAAGGTCTTCAGAACAAAGGCAGATTTCCCGAAGAAGAAGGAATTCTGCCTTCAGGCTGTAACACAGAAATTCTGCCTGAGTTTCCAGCCTGAGGACTCGAGGCTGCAACATCTACTCTTCCCAGCATCTTTCAGACCCGCCATTTGCCGCACAGATTTTGGACCTGCCATCCCCCACAATGGTCTGACTTCAGGTTGGGGTAGGTCAACAGGAGTCAGCAGGTGATTGGAGGGTGGAGGGAGAGAGGGGTTGGGATATTTCCTCCCATGGCTCTTTCCTGGTAGGTTGGCTCAGGCTTCTGGGACCATCTACCAAGGTGGTCCTCTCACTCCCCAGGTCCCATACTGCTTCTCCCCTCCCCTCCAGGTGATGGGGTGATGACTCTCTCTCTCTACATCTTTCGCCAGCCCTCTGCACATCCCTTATGTTTTACTTACCTCACATGGTACCTACACCTTTGCAAACAGTCCCTTTATTGAACTCTCCTTGATTACCCAGCTCGAGTGCCACCTGTTTCCTATTGGGACCCCAAGTGATACAGATGCTAAAGAAAGGAATTTAACAGAGAATCCATACTAGGTGGATGAAACAGAGTCACTAAGAATTCCATTAGGAAAACTTCAGGTGCTCATCAGTATTGGTTTTCCTGAGTCCCCAAACTGTCATGTTCCCAGCTCTTCAGCTCTCTGGGAAACTCAACTAATGCCTCCTCCACGCCCTCCACCTCCCCTTCCAAGGCATCCCCAGATGGGTGCTGAACTCACTCAGAGCCCTCGAGTCTGCCCTTGACCATGACCCTGAGTTTATAACCGTCTTGGTGACTAGGGGGTGAGGAGAGCCCTTCCCCTTGCCCACAGCATCACTCAATTCCTTCTTTCTGTGCCAACCTCCAGTAGCCCTTCCCAGTCCTCAGAGCCTCACTGCATCTGGGGACTGGTCAGCCCACCGCCTTGAAAGCCAGCTCAGGCCCAGTTGTCAGTTCCCAGATCACGTGTCCCCTGCCCTCTCGCCCTCACACACACGGGCAAAAATATTTTGGTTCTTTAGGTTGCTATGATCGCTTTTATTTTAGATGTGGTGATTCACCAGCGTGGCCCTTTCCGCTGCACTACACAGTCAATTTCCACCCAGAGCTAATTGGATATCCTTTCATTTTCCTCACTACTTCCCCATGGTCGTGCCCACCAACACTTGCTCCCATAAATATGTATAACTCCACTCCAGATATTAGCAGTGTGTTTTGAAAAACACATCCAATTTCACCAGGAGTCTGATACCGTATTCAAAGCTAGTCCCAGCCTTTCTTTCTTCGGCAGCTTACTTTGGAAGCTGCAAAAATATCCCTTCTTGTTTATTTAGAAAAAAAAACAAAACTTGACCTTGATTCACCAGCACAACAGTGTGTGGAAAGTTTGCTTTAAATAATTAAAAATCCTAAGAAGCTACAAAGCAGCCCTTCTACTCTGCTATGGCGAGAGATGTTCGTTTTAACGGGACAGTGATACAGTGTAGTGATTTTGATGTTCCCCTGATTTCATTAAAATAGGATTATGTGTGGGTGTGTGTGTGTAGCCATAAGTACAAACTCAAAGACCAAAAAGTACATAAGCTGTTTGAAAGTTAATTAAAATGGCCTTCAGGATTCAGGGATGGCAAGTAAGTAAACACCATCTCCCAGCCGCCCACCCTCTCCCTGTCACGGGCATGCAGTCTGGAGTCAACCAGTATTGCTGCTTTTGGAGTCTATAACTCAGCTGGTTAATGGTCCAGTCTATGGATGTGAATACTACCAGCCCCAGACTCAACAGTCAGCTGGGGCCCCTTTGACATCTTCCCCCATCCAACCTCCCTGAGGTCATGGCACCTTGAAATAGAGGCCCCTCCCTGAGTAAATCTGTTCAGC
Organism: Cacajao melanocephalus; assembly: GCA_963573385.1. Taxonomy (NCBI): domain Eukaryota; kingdom Metazoa; phylum Chordata; class Mammalia; order Primates; family Pitheciidae; genus Cacajao; species Cacajao melanocephalus. The sequence continues at coordinate 44,177 of CAUYLG010044514.1, read as the reverse complement.
TTATGTGACCAAAGGATTTTTTACTCAGTCATGGTGAAAAGTAGCCTGGGACAAGGGTGAGAGTCCCTGAGGACCAGGACTGCTGGGGATCCCAACTGCTGGGGACCACAGCAGGAACTTGAGCGTCCAGGCCAACCTGACCTCCTCCCACAATGAGTCCTGAAGCCCCACACCAGGCCTGACACCTCCACCAGGCCTGACCTTCACCTGGCCTGACCTCCACCTGGTCTAATACCCACCTGGCTTCCCTCCTTCCATGGCTTCACCTTCCACGGAGAAGAAAGGTCCACTTCATCCCCAAAGCTTTTAAGAGAAACATAACTTCTCATTTTCCTCATTAGTCATCAGCACCCCCCCTTGGGAGCCACTTAGAAAGAATAGGTGAAAAGTAAAGAAGTTCACCTCGGCTGGGCACAGTAATTCCAGCACTTTGGGAGATTGAGGCTTGCGGATCACCTAAGGTCAGGAGTTGGAGACCGGTCCTGGCCAAAATGGTGAAACTCCGTCTCTACTAACAAAAAAATTGCTGGTCGTAGTGGTACATACTTGTAGTCCTAGCTACTCGGGAGGCTGAGGCAGGAGAATCACTTGAACCCAGGAGGCAGAGGTTGCAGTGAGCCAAGATCGTGCCATTGCATTCCAGCCTGGGAGACAAGAATGAAACTCTGTCTCAAAAAAAAAAAAAGGAAGTTCACCTCTCCTGGGACACCTCACCTCTCACTCACGGTTTGGCTCCCTAAATCCTTCCTGCTAACCATCCTCCTCCCTTCACTTACTCTACCATTCCCCTCAAACCCACGTAAAAAGAGGGTAACAAATAGCCAAAGGAAATAAAGAAGTTTGCTATCAACATCTTTGCCTCCCACCTTTTCTCTCTAGAATTGAGCAGCAAGGCTGTGTGGTGAGCAGGTTCGTGGGGAGATTCGGGTCTCCCTTGCTAGTCTGTGCCTGTCTTCAGTGCGCCTCAGGAAGAGCCCAGGCTTGAGGGGCAAGGAGCCCCTGGACGCTTTCATTTGCCTGGTAACCTTGAGACATTATTTAACCTTGCTGTAACTCTTCATTTGTCAAGTGGGGACAACAATAGGACCTAAGAATGGGATAATTCTGAGGATTAAAAGTAACTGGGGTTTCTGTCTCCAACCCTGACAGCATGCAGTGGCAGGGAAGGGAGTGACATGGAAAGGCACGGAATGACAAGGAATGGCACAGAATGGCACAAAATGACACGGAATGGAATGGAATGGAATGGAATAGAAGAGAATGATGGGACAGAAGTGGAGTTCCCACTAGAAACTACACAGATTTGGTTACTGGCAGCTGGCCACGTGCTGAGTTTCTTCCAATCCTGAAGAGGCCCCTCTTTAAAGAGGGAAGGAAAGATATTGCAAAGATCAGAGGAAGCGGTAGTTGAAGTCAGTTTTGCTTCCATTCCCAGGAGCTCCTGAATTAAAAATTCTGAGGTAGGTCTTCAATAACACAACAGCACAATGCTATCAACCTCAATCACAACAAGGTCTCAGACTTGACATTTTCTTTGGAAACTCATAGTTAGGTGTCGATTATGACTATAGAAGGCATGAGACTTGGCAAGGGGGAAACCCTTGCCTGGAAACGAAGAACTAGTCAAAGTGGCTTCACTGAAATACTCCTGACTCCAAGTTTCCTGCATCTCTCACAGGTACAGTGTTCTCCCTAGAGTTTCAGTTCCCCCAGCTGAACGGGGAGCCAATCTCTTCTTTTAAATGGGTGAGAATGTTAAATGAGACATGATCTTGATTCTGGGCTCACTGTGAAGATTTTCCCCACCAAGTCCAGCGGACTTAGATCAGGTCTCCTAGTTCCACTCTTAATCCCACTACACCTATTCTCAGAATGCTGAGATGAATCTTTAAAAAAATAAATCAGATGGTGTAACTCCTCTCCTATGATCTCCCAGGGGCTCCGTATTTCACTCGGGGTAAAATTTCAAGTCTTCCTGGTGACCTACAAGGCGCTCCATGACTTACCACTGTCCCCCTCCCCGCCCCTCACTGCTTCTTTAAACACATGCCAGCCACAGGGTCCTTGCATTTGCCTTGCTTGGCCTGGGAGTTTTTCTCACCACAAGTTCATCTTGCTCTCACCACAAGTTCATCTCATTCTTTTAAAACTCTTCTCAAATATCACCTCATCAATAAGATCACCCTAATCTTCTAAAAATTAAAATACGTCATGTGTGCACGTGCGCACACACACACCACCATTACTTTCCATAGCATTATACTGCTTTATTTTTCTTCATAGTACACATCACCACCTGACATACTACACATTTTTTAAATCAATAGACTATTTTTTAGAACAACTTTAGGTTTACAGAAAAAATTGGCAGAAAGTACAGAGTTCCCATATAGCCCATTGTCCAACACAAATGCAGTTTCCCTATTATTAACATCTTGCATTTATTTGGTACTTTGTTAGAATTGGTGAACCAATATTGATACATTTTTATTTTTTTGAGACAGAGTCTTGCTCTGTCGCCCAGGCTGGAGTGTAGTGGCATGATGTTGGCTCACTGCAACCGCTGCATCCTGGGTTCAAGCAATTCTCCTGCCTCAGCCTCCCGAATAGCTGGGATTACAGGCACCCGCCACCACACCCAGCGAATTTTCGTATTTTTAGTAGAGATGGTGTTTCACCATATTGATCAGTCTGGTCTCGAACTTCTGACCTCAGGTGATCCATCTGCCTTGGCCTCCCAAAGTGCTGGAATTATAGGTATGAGCCATGACACTCGACCTGATACATTATTATTAACTTAAGTTCACAGTTTACATTCCAGTACACTCTTTGTGTTATATAGTTCTATGGGTTTTGACAAATGCACAATGTCACATATTGGCCACTACAATATTATTGACTGCCCTAAAAATCCATGGGCTCTCTGCCCTTCCATCCTTCCTTCCTCCTCCTCAATCCTTTGTAACCACTTATCTTTTTATTATTGCTATTGTTTTGCCTTTTCCAGAATGTCATATAGATGGACCCACACAGTATGTAGCTTTTTCAGAATGGCATTTTTCATTTAGCAGGAGGCATTTCGTTTCCTTTGTATCTTTTTGTGGTTTCACAGCTCAATTATTTTATTGCTAAATAATATTCTGTTGTATAGATGCACCATTGTTTATCCACTCACTTACTGAAGGATACCTTGGTTTCTTCCAATTTTTGGTAGTTATAAACATTCATTTGCAGGTTTTTGTGTAGACATAAGTTTTCAACTCAGTTAGGTAAATAGGAGCATGTTTGCTAGATTATATGATAAGAATACAGACAGTTCTGTAAGAACCTGTCAAACAGTCTTCCAAAGTGGCTGTACCATTTTGCATTCCCAGCAATGGATGAGAGTTCCTGTTGCCTCGTATATTTGCCAGCATTTGACGGTGTTGATGTTCTGGATTTTACCCATTCTAATAGATGTGTGGTGGTATCTCACTGTTATTTTAATTTACAGTTCCCTTGGAACTCAGCCTACCAGTGCTCCAGAGAAATTAACATTCCTTTCTCATTAACTGTGTGTTGTTGATCACTGCATGCTCAGGGCAAGGCAAAGTATTTTAGGGATGGAGTAAGTGCCCAGTGATTGCATGTGGAATGAGTTGGAGTGGGGTGGAATGTGATAGAATGCGGTGACAGGGAAGGGAGGGGCATGGAATGGCACAGAATGGAATGGAATGGAAGAGGTCACTGGGACAGAAGTGGCGCTCCCATTGGAAACTACACAAGTGTGGTTACTGGCAGCTGACCACATGCCAAGGTTTTTCCAATCCTGGAGAGGCCCCTCTTTAAGAGGAAAGGAATGATATTGCAAAGTCAGAGGAAATGGTGGTTGGGGTCAGTTTTGCTTCCATTCCCAGGAATTTCTGAACAATTCTGTATTTCCTAAGCAGCATCCACCATGGGCTGCAAATTTGTCTGAGTTCATCCTGGGTCCTGATGGGACTCATTCCCTTGGCATCAGTTTGCACAAGTGAGGACCCAGTAGGCTGCACAGGTCTGATTCAAAGACAAAAGACTTAGTCCCGATGTACTGATGGCAATTAGGGTCTCTGTCTCCTCTTCAATTTTTTTTTTTTTTTTGAGACAAAGTCTCACTGTGTTCACCCAGGCTGAAGGGCAGTGACACGATCTCAGAACACTGCAACCTCCACATCACGGGTCCAAGCCATTCTCCTGCCTCAGCCTCCCAAGTAGCTGGGACTACAGGTGCCCACCACCACCCCTGGCTAATTTTTTGTATCTTTTTAGTAGAGACGGGGTTTCACTGTGTTAGCCAGGATGGTCTTGATCTCCTGACCTCTTGATCCACCTGCCTCGGCCTCCCAAAGTGCTGGGATTACAGGAGTGAGCCACCGCTCCTGGCGTCTTTTTCTTTATCTATGTCTATGACCTCTGTTTTGCCCATAGTCAGCTTCTACACAAATTCAACCCCATTCAACGGTTTCCATAAGAAATCAAATCAAACCAAGAATCGTATGATTTTAGTGATATTAGTGAAGATGAATTGCACTGGGCAACACATGAGTCCCCACTCCCTTGTTAGCTTATTCTTCTTCCCTTTCACTCTCCCTTTTCCTTCTCCAAGATAAAACAAAAACATAAATAAAGTTCATCCTTTTTTCTTCTTATACAAAATAGCTTTGACTATGTCTTAGAAACTTTGGCACCAGAGAACAGCTATGCTTCAAAGGAACTGACTACACCAGTGAGCTTATCAAGGCATTTTCCTCCAAAAAGGCAAGTCTCTTCCTAAGATAAATTGTTATATCAACTACTAAGGGGATAGCAAATTTTTTTTTTCATCTCATTGTGCCTGGAAACTGCAGTTGAGTACAGCAAGGCATCTGTCACACAGACCATCTCCTGGTCCAGACCCCAGGTGCTCATGGCTGAGTTCTGCAATAAAAGAGCAAGTCAAATCTCAGAGAGTTTTTTCATTGCTATCTCTGCAGGGCTCTGAGAACACAGGCGCCTATCACATTGGTCCCAGCAGCTTTGCAATGGTGGGCGAAAGTGCCAGAGGCTTCAGAAGTGCTACATAGTGACTCCTGGCTCAGATATCTAGGCCTTCAAATCAGACATCAGCTGGTGACAGCCACATTCGTGACCTAGGTGAAGGATTCATTCCTAGATGATGCTTTTGGGGTTGGCCCAATCTGGCATCAGCCAATGAGCAGGAAGACTACAGATGCCACTGCATAGCAAAGAGAACTAATGCATAGAGTTCACATGAGATACCCTCATCTCTGGGACACGTTGAATGCTCTGAAAGGAATTTGAATATGAAAAAAAAAAAGATTGACTACCCTACATGCTGAGCAGGTGATAGCTGGGTGACCTAACAGGGGGCTCTGCATCAGATTTCTATGCCAAATGGGAAAGACATTTTCATTGTATGGAAAATCTTTCCACACAGTGAAAGATGTGCTGTCAATCTGTTTTCCACAGCACATGGCAGTGTGGCTTGTCTTGCTCAAGATTATTTAATAATAACTTCAGAGTGTGCAGGAAAGACAGCTTGGCTAAGCTGGCCCTCCCTTTTCTTCTCCAATGCTCTCCCGTCTTCCTTTCCATGTCCTCTCTGGGGGACACAGATATGGGGACAATGTTACCCAGGTGTGTTTTGCTGATCCAAGAAAGGGCAGAGACTGCTCCATCTCTGGTAAAGATACGCCCACCTTTCCTTAACAGCTCTCTTAACCCTAAGGCCTTTCCCAGGTATTCTGTATTCTGGGCCTCCCAGGCAACTCAGTGAATACACGTAAGCTAAGATCTAAGTGCCTGCGGCTAACTCATGCTAGAATCCAATTTTGTAAAGATAAAAGGCCTGTTCCTATAAATCTCAGAGCGAACCAGTGGCTTTATAGCTTACTAGATAGTTGAATCATTTTCATGATGTGTGAGCTACAGCCCATCGCCCATCTACTCGGCACTCATTGTATGGTCATCAATATCCTTCCAATCTCCTTAAGTTGTAAATAGATGAGCCACAAATTGGGAAAGTTAAGATGTGTACTGAAAGAAAGTTGAGAGTTCAGTGCTGTTGACAGCTTTACTTGATGTCAATACTAATTTGTTTCATCTAGTGATCTGCATGGAAATAAGCATAAAGAGAAAAGGGAAGTTTGTTAATGGTGATAATTCTTAAACTTGAGCTCATGGAGACTAGCAGCTTCCATAGAGACCCTTTTGTCTGTGACGGGACTCCGGGTTGTTTAAGCATTACCTCCAGCCAGAGGCGCCAGATACAGAAGGTCCTCTGACCTCAAGCCCTCTGCCCCCTCAGCCCCCTCAGCCCCATAACTCCTGCTTCCTCCCTAGCCCTCAGAAATGAACTTCTTATCAGCTTCTCAAAGGCTACGTGTTTTGACCTCAGCATCTTTTCTTTCTCCCAAAGCAGAATGGCAAGCCTGTTTCTGGACTATCCGCTCCACCTGCCTTCTCTTCTCTATACCAAACTTCCATGGATTCTCTCTTCTGTGGGTTCCTCAGTACTTTAAACCAGCACCAATATCTGTAGCTTTCCCTCATGCTGTGTGATATAATTTGGATCTCATGTTGCATTGTAATCCCCAGTGTTGGAGGTGGGGCCTGTGGTTGGATCATATGCCTAGATTTCTCACAAATGGTTTAGCACCATTCCTCTTGGGGCTGTTCTCGTGAGAGTGAGGAGTTCTCACGAGATATGGTTGCTTCAAAGTGTGGCACTTCCTCCCCACCCTGCTCCCACTTGCACCACGTGACATGCCGCTCTCCTTTTGCCTTCTGCTATCATTGTAAGCTTCCTGACCACCCCCTGCCCCCAGAAGCCGAGAAGATGCCAGCATCATGCTTCCTGTACATCCTGCAGAACTGTGAGCCAGTTAAAACTCTTTTCTTTATAAATTACCCAGTCTCAGGAATTTCTTCATAGCAATGGGAGAATATACATTACCCAGTCTTAGGTATTTCTTTATAGCAATGAGAGAACAGCCTAATGTGCATCCTGTAATTTTAAATCATTTCATTCTTATGGTCTTTCTCTTTTTCTCACACATGGTAAAAACATCTCTAGCCAAATACTTCAATTGTTAATATTCTTTTTTACCTACACAGTTACCCACTTCCTGTTTCATTTTCTACTACCCTGTGATGAGAACCTTGGATTTATAGCAACCACATTCTCTTATACCAAATAATATGGCCACCATTTGTTGAGGTCTTTGTAATCTCTAATAATAACATGAGGACGCTGGGAAACAGAGTGTTTAAGAAACTTTCGTAGCATTATCCTGCTGCTACGTGGTGGGGGTGAGACTTAATTCATGATCTTGTTGAAGAGTCAGCTTGTTGAGAGCTTGTTGAGAAGTCAGCTCATTCTCTTCATCCAAAGCCTGGTTATGGGACTATTTGGAATCAGTCGTGACAACAATATTTAATGCCTGTATTACTCCTCTTAGAATACTAGACTGCCCATCCTTCTAAATAATACTTTGTTTGTTTTGGTAGAGGGAAAGCCTTTATGCACTGTGTTCCATCTTTACCCTGCTAGACTCAGGTGTCCCTGGGCCTAATCAGCCCCAGTCAACGATCTCCCCATCATCGAAACTCCCATTTCTTTCTTCAGAATTCAGATAGAGGAACCAGATTTACTTTTAGACCCAAAGCATAGCACGAACTCATACTTAGAATCATTCTAGCAGTTAGTTTAGAAACTTGTTTGCAAATGGTAGCACCGTTTGTCCTTGACCAACAAAGTTAAAATCTGAACATGACCTTCCCAAACTTTCAAGACTAAAAATGAGAAAAACCTCTGGATTGAAATAATAGAAACTATTTGTAATGGCTAATGCATGCCAAATTTCTTTTATGATTAAAAGAGATATTTTTGAAATGAATATCAAAACTCAATAAATGCACACAATGTTATTAATATTTGAATACTATTCAAAGATTTTTTTTTTTGGAGTTTTGTTGTTTTTCTGGGCTTATATTGGAGGCCACAAAAGGAATTTATTCTCAACCTGTGCTTCCATTATTTGATTTAAAGGTCTGTGCACCAAAGAGGCAAAAAGATTTAGAGCTGGGGAGGAGCAGGTGTGAATTCCAGATTGATGGCAATTACGATTTCAATAGGTATCAGGTCAACTAAGGTTCTTTTTATTTTGACATCAGTTTGCTCTCAAAATAACTTTTCTTCTGAATCTAGACTGTTCAGATGAATTTAATGTGATTAGAATGTTTTCAAAATGTTCTTAGCTATTCTTACCTGTTCTCCAGGTGAACCTTATAATTATATTGCCAGGTTTCAAAAAAACAAACAAACAAAAAAATCTCATCAGAATATTGATTGGGTTTTGAAAAATGAATGAACTAAGTTGAGAATAACTGACGTTTTTACAGCATTCAGTTTTGTTATACACAGCCTGTGCCTCCACATTTTTACAACTTAAATTTATAAGTAGTGAGTGTATTTTGCTGTTTCACCTCCCAAATTATGCTATTTTTCTGCTTTCTTTTTTTAAGTGATTTCTGCTTTTACTCCTGCCATCTTATTTCTTCTTCTTCTTCTTCTTTTTTTTTTTTGAGATTTGTTTTATTCTTACTGTTTTCTTCTTAATAAGAAAATGGTTGAAGTCTATGAGTTTACCTATTAGCAGAGCTTTGGCTGCCTTCCAGTAGACTTCAAATGCAGTGATTTGTTTTACTTTCTTCTTGTTTTGTAATTATGGTAGTGATATTCTGTTTGATTTAATGGTAGCTTGAAAACGTTTTGAATTTTTTTGTTTGTTTTTGTTTTTTGAGATGGAGTCTCACTCTGTTGACCAGGCTGGAGTGAAGTGATGTGCTGTCAGCTCACTGCAACCTCTGCCTCCCAGATTCAAGCGATTCTTGTGAGCTTCCCATGTAGCTGGGACTACAGGTACCCAGCACCACACCCGGCTAATTTTTGCATTTTTAGTAGAGACAGGGTTTTGCCATGTTGGCTAAGCTGGGCTCGAACTCCTGATCTCAGGTGATCCACCCACCTCAGCTTCCCAAAGTGCTGGGATTACAGGCATGAGTCCAGCCTGAATTTTATCTTAATCAATTGGCAATTTTATTATTTGAGGGAGTTTTATTATTTTTGAACTTTTATTATTTGAGGGATAGAGAATGTGACCAAAAAACAATACAATAACAATACCAGTAGTGAACATGTATTGATGGCTTACTATGTTCCAGCCACTATGATGAGCTCTGTAAATACACGTTTACTTCTGACAGCCCCCATACACAGTGGCTATTGGTAAATATTCACCTTTTACAGATGAAGAGGCTAAGTTTCAGTTAGCAAACAGATGTGCCTTTAAACTTCTGCATTGTTTTTTCTTCGGTTCTCAGAATAATATCCCCTCATTTGAATGCATAGAGGTTATCATTGAGCCTAGTATTTATGATCAGCTTTGGTAATGCTCTGTAGATGTTTGCTCAGAACTCTGTTTACAGTGACCAACTTCAAAGTAGATCTATTCATTAGTATTCTCCTTGCCCTTATTTTTGTTGCCAGCTTCATCACGGACTGAGAGTCTCAATGATTGTGTTTCTATCAGTTTCTCTGGATTGTGTGTGAAATGAATAAGCCTTTCATATTTAGTAGAGATGTGTCACATCATTGAGCCTATTTTTCACAGCTTCACTATCCTTTACTGCCTCCAAAGTTAAAAAAAAAATTTTTTTTTTTTTTTTTTTAAGGCAGAATCTCACTCTGTCAGCCAAGCTGGAATGCAACGGTGTGATCACGGCTCACCGCAGCCTCCATTTCCTGGACTCAAGAGATCCTTCCACCACAGTCTTTCGAAAATCTCTTTGCCTCTTAGTTTCCATGCAAGCCCTTCTTATCCCCACTATCTCCATTCTCATCTCATCTGTTGCCTTTACATCTCAGCTTCTTCTCTCATTATTTAACCCTGTTTTGTAGTAGAGGCCTTGTCTTCTTATATTCTATCAACAATGTCAAATCACCCTCCAAAAGTTTCTTCTGATTTCAGAGATCTGTTCTCCCACCAAGCCGTTAACACTATGTCCCTCCTTCTCCCTCTGTTATCGCTCTTTCTGTTTATTATTACTGGTGCCTGCTAAAAGACAGGGCATGAGAGTATCTTTGGCCTTATCCTTTTAACCAATTGGGTGCTGGTCAGGTTCCGTTTTCAGCTCTGTGTTGGGCTTGTGAGTTAATATGCATAACTCCTACCCTAATTCCTAGATTTTTCAGGAATTTTGTATTTAATGTTGCTGAACACAGATGGGAGCTTTGATTTTACCACTGCTTGACTTTCTGATTCTCTGACTAATGTAAACGGTAAAAGACAATCCACACGTGCATTATAAACAAGGCTCCTCCTGTCTCTATCTTGGTTTCCAACGATTTGTCTCAAATGCGAATTCAGGAATCCATGAATTCTACAAGAATTTTTAAATTCTGTGCTTTTATTTTTATGGATAATCTAAAAAAATTTATCGCAACAGGCATACCTTGGAGATTTTGCAGGTTCAGTTCCAGACTACGATAAGAAAGCAAATATCACAATAAAGCAAGTCACACAAGTTGTTTGGCTTCCCTGTGCATGCATATAAATGTTACATTTGCACTACATTATAGTCCATTAAATGCACAATAACATTATATCTAAAAACTGTATGTACATTAATTGAAATACTTTATTGCTAAAAAAAGTCATGAATCATCTGAGCCTTCTGTGAGTCATCATCTTTTTACTCTAGAGGGCCTCGTCTAGATGTTGATGGCTGCTGATTGAAAACTCAGCAGTTTTCAGTGGTGGTTGCTGAAAACTGGGATGATTGTGGCAATTTCTTAAAACTGGACAACAATGAAATTTGCTGCATTGATTGGCTCTTTCTATCATGAAAGATTTCTCTCTAGCATGCTGTGCTGTTTGATAGCATTTTACCAATAGTAGAACGTCTTTCAGAATTGAAGTGAGTCTTCTCAAACCCTGCCATTGTTTGATCAACTAAGTTTATGAATATTCTAAATCCTTTGTTATCATTTCAACAATGCTCACAATGTTTCTACTCTTAGGTTGGTCCAAAAGTAATTGAGGTTTTTGCCATAAAAGTAAGGGCAAAAACCGCAGTGACTTTTGGACCTTAAAACTAATACTTCACCAGGAGTAGATTCCATCTCAAAAAATTACTCTCACTGCTCTGCTCATTTGTAAGAAGCAACTCCTCATCCATTCAATTTTTATTATGAAATTCTAGCATTTCAATCACATTTTTAGGCTCCACTTCTAACTGTCTGAGTTCATTTGCTCTTTCTACTACATCTGCAGTGACTTCCTTCACTGAAGTCTTGAATCTCTCAAAGTTGGAATCAAATTCTTTCAAATTCTTGTTTATGTTGATATTTTTGACCAGCTCCCATGAAAGTGGTCTTAATGGTAGCTAGAATGATGAATTCTTTCCAGAAGGGTTTCGATTTACTTTGCCCTGATCCATTAGAGAAATACTATCTATGGCAACTATAGCCTTATGAAATGTGTTTCTTTTCTTTTTCCCTTTTTTTTTTTTTTTTGAAACAGAGTCTTGCTCTGTCACCCAGGCTGGAATACAATGGCATGATCTCAGCTCACTGCAACCTCCACCTCCCAGGTTCAAGTGATTGTCCCTGCCTCAGCCTCCTGAGTAGCTGGGATTACAGGCGCCCACCACTACACCTGGCTAATATTTGTATTTTTAGTAGAGACAGGGTTTTGACATGTTAACTAGGCTGGTCTCTGACTCCTCAGGTAATCCACCCACTTCAGCTTCCCAAAGTGCTGAGATTACAGGCGTGAGCCACTGTGCCTGGCCAAATGTGTTTCTTAAAGAATAAAATTTGAAAGTCAAAATGATTCTTCAATCCATGGGCTGCAGAATGCCTGTTGTGTTAGTAGGCATGAAAACAACATTAATCTCCTTCTGCATTTTTATCAGAGCTCTCAGGTGACTAGGTGCATTGTCAATGAGCAGTAGTATTTTGAAAAGAATCTTTTATTTTTTTTCTGAGCAGTAGGTCTCAAGAGTGGGCTTAAAATATTCAGTAAACCATGCTATAAACATACATGTCATCCAGGCCTTGTTGCTTCACTTACAGAGCACAGTCAGAGTAGATTTAGCATAATTCTTAAGGGCTCTAGGATTTTCAGAATGGTCAATGAGCACTGACTTCAACTTCAACTAAAGTCAGCACCTGAATTAGCACCTGACAAAAGAGTCAGCCTGTTTTTTTTTTTAAGTTTAAAGGTAGGGATTGACTTCTCTTTAGCCATGAAAGTCCTAGATGGCATCTTCTTCTAATAGAAAGCTGTGTCACCTGCATTGAAACTCTGTTGTTTAGTGTCATCACCTCCATTAATGATCTTGGCTAGATCTCCTGGATCACTTGCTATAGCTTCTAGGTCAGCACTTGTTGTTTCACCTTGCACTTTTATGGAGATGGCTTCTTGTCTCAAACCTCATGAACCGACCTCTGCTATCTTGAAAATTTTCTTCTGCAGCTTCCTCACCTCTATCAGCCTTCAAAGAATTGAAAAGAGTTAGGGCCTTGCTCTGGATTAGGTTTTGGCTTAAAGGAATGTTGTGGCTGGTTTGATCTGCTATGCAAACCACTCAGACTTTCTCCATCTCAACAATAGGGCTGTTTTGCTTTCTTAACATTTGTCTGTTTACTGGAGTAGCACTTATAATTTACTTCAAGAATTTTTTCTTTGCATTCACAACTTGGCTAGCTATTTGGTACAAGAGGCCTAGCTTTTAGCCTGTCTTGGCTTTCGACATGCCTTTCTCACTAAGCTTAATTATTTCTCACTTTCGACTTAAAGTGAGAGATGTGTGATCTTCCTTTCACTTGAACACTTAGAAACTATTGTGGGGTTATTAAATGGCCTCATTTCAATATTGTTGTGTCTCAGGGGATAGAAAGCCCTGAGGAGAGAGAGAGAGAGAGTCAGGGAACAGCCAGTCAGTGGAACAGTCAGAACACACACATTTATCAATTAAATTTGCTGCATTATGTGGGCACAGTTCATGACATTCTGAAACAATGACCGTAGTGACACCAAGGATCACTCATCACAAATCACCCTAATAATACATCTAATAAGACTGGAAAAAGTTTGAAATATTGAGAATTATTAAAATGTTACACAGAGACCCAAAGTGAGCACGCGCTGTTGGAAAACTGGCACCGATAGACTTGCCTAACACAGCATAGGCACAAACCTTCAGTTTATAAACACTGCAGTATCCATGCAGCACAGTGAAACAAGGCACGATGAAATGAGGTGCGTCTGTGTAAAGATTCATCTCTGCTGCAGTGAATTTATAGCTTAAAGCTTTGTGCATGGCATCAGATATCGTTTTTAGGTAAGTTTAAAAAAATATGATTAATTATTAGCATAATTAGCAAAATTGGGTTAAATTATAGTATTAGATACATTATTACATTTCCAGATTTTGATGTTTATTGTTGTTATAGAAGAGAAATTTCTCGTTCTTAGGAAATAGACATTGGAATATTTCTGAATAGGAATAAAAGCATGATGTCTGCAAACTATCAGATAGTTCAATGTACAAGTGTGTGTGTGGATAGATAGATGAACAAATGAGACAAAATAACAATTGTGTTAACAACTGGTGAATCTCAGAAAAGGTTATATAGAAGTTATTCGTAAATTTTGTAACTTTTTTGTAAATGTGAAATCACAACAAAATTTTTTAATGACATGACTTTCAGGACCTCAGCCCTAAAAGTATTCTTAGAGTATAGAAAAGGTGGATTTCAAAAATTTATTTAAAAGTGATTCAAGTGAGACACATACCAATAAATCCTCTACTGGGCCACCAGATTTATCATCAGATGGACTGAATTTTAAAACCCTAGTCATTTTACTTTCCTGCTTGGAAATTTTCTACCTGATCCTAAATAACCATGTTCCAAGGGCCTAGTCTGGCCTGCAAGGCCCTCTGTGACACAGCCCCAGGCAAAGCCCAGCTGCAGCTACTCCTTGCTTGGTGTTTAAAAATACCAACTACTTGTGGCTTCCAATGAGCCCTTCATTGTCTCACTCTGCTGTGACTTTGGCCAGATCAGTTGCTTTGTCCCAATTGCCATTCTCTAACTCCCCCTCCTCACCTACCCCTCTTTCTTTATCTGAATAACCGTTCATCGTTTGTTAAAACCAACATCATAGAGTGTCTCCTCCAGGAAGCCTTCCTTGAATCCTCCCAGGCTAAGGGTGTCCACTTTGGGCTCCCACAGGTAACCTCCATCATTGCCCTCTTACTGATGTCTGTGTCTTCACCAGACTGTGAACCCCAAGAAGGTAGAGAAGTCTTCCCCCTCTCTGTGTCCTCCACACCTAGCATAGTGACCAGGAGCAGAAGGGACATCTGGTAACCTGAGCAGTGGAGAAGCCTATCAGATGGTGGAGGTGGGGGGCAGTGGTCCTGCCATGTACACGGAGACTGTGACTGCTTTGTGAGGGGCGAGTTGAAAAGCTCCAAGAGGATCTGCCTTCCTCAAGTGTTTCCCGCACTTTTTTGCAGCCATGTTTGAAATTTCCACATTAGCGCCTTAGTCTGTTTGTGTTGTTATAAAGGAAGGCCTGAGCAATTTATAAAGAAAAGAGGATTATTCAGCTCCTGGTTCTGCAGGCTGAATAAGAACCAGGTGACTAGCATCTGCTTCTAGTAAGGGCTTCAGGAAGCTTCCATTCATAGGGGAAGGGGAGCAGACATCACGTGGTAAGGAAGGAAGGAAGAGAGAGGGGAGGGGATGCCAGGCAGATCTCCTGAGAAAAAGAACAAGAACTCACCCATTACAACCAGCCATGCATACTGTAAATGGCTTACAGTGCCTAGCCATTTATAAGGGATCCACCCCTGCAACCCAAACACCTCCCATTAGGTCCCACCTCCAACACAGGGGATCAAATTTCAACATGTAGTTTGGAGGGACAGACATACAAACTGTATCAGCATCCCTTATACTCTCTCTAGAAAGAGAAAGTTTAACTGCATTTGTGTCTTCTGGTATGGGTAACCTATCAACATGCATTACTATAACAGCGTAGATTGTTGTCGTTAATGAGTATCCTATGTGGTGTAAGTTCCTTGAGGATCTCAACTGCACATACATTTTTATTTTTTCTAGCCCAGCGAAGTTCCTGAACATAGTAAGTGCTCAATAAAAGTATTTTGAATAAGTAAATATATGGACAACTTTCACACCTGTTAGCCCATTAAATACTCACATAGAAAGCCCAAAACCAGGAGAGACCCTGATCATAAACCTTCTGACACTGTTTACCCAAGAGGTAGGCTATATGGAGTCAGAAAAGAGACAGTTCTAGATGACACACTTGTCTCATGGGTATTCATGTTCACTTACGATTTGGGGCTAGTAAGAATAAACTTTTTGAAGAAAGACAATGATGGATTTACCCGAGCTCAAAATAGGTGCTGAGATACCTCTTCTAAATCCTACCAATTCAGCAAGGGGTTAATAGAAGCTTTCAAGCAGGCTACAAAATTAACAGGATTAAATCTCGACCTGTCAATTAAGCCAATATATTTGAGTATAATGCTGTTTAATTCTGTACCAGAAACAGTGCAATAAATCAAAGTTTACAGATGTCTTCAGCAGGCCCTTGATGGATGAAACACTGTAACTCAGAGGTGCATAGAAAATCTCAAATAAGATAACCTCCCATGTGATTAATATAGCTGTCTGCATTGGCATTGGCTCCAGAAGGTTCTAATCCAAACATGTTTAACATCACATACTTTATTGTGACAGATTTAGACACCTGAACTAACTAACCAGGCGAATGGTGCTTAATTATACTGGCTCATTATGGACCTCAGCAATAAAGCTGGGACATAGAATTATGTGTTCATTCCCATCACGTGGTCACGTACAACAGCAGCAGTCCAATGTCCAAGGGTCCTATAGCGTTTCGTGCGCAAAGCACAGGATAGGATCTCGATTCCTCTAGGGGCCACCTTCCTTCTCTCTGGGCAGTGGTCCTTCTAGTTCAGACTGACTAGCCGGCAAATGCATAAGAGACATGTGGACATGAACATCTCCATGAGCATCTGCCCATTTAAAAAACAAAAATACTTGAGGGTCAAGTCTTTTTTCTACACAAAAGACTGTACCTCCGTCAGAGCATATGCATGACTGGAGCTCTGTTGTTTGAGAGGTTAACACAAATGCTTATCAGCCGTCTGCATTTATTCTAGAGTGCAGTGTTCTAAACAGGTATACAGACTTGAGTTATTAGAAATGGACTAGGAACTTTCAGATACCAAATTCAACTCTAGTCCTGTTTTTGAGCTGAACTTACTCATAGAGGCCTTTTCTCTGTCTCTTATGAGTATCAAAATGTGCACAATGAATGCAAGTTTTTTTCACTAGGATCAGCGTTTGATTCCATCTGTTTGACTTCATCTGTGCTGAAGTCAGTGAGAACAGGCAGTGTGCGACTCAGCTGTTGTTTGCTGACTGGCTGGTCAAGCATTAGGGTGTGCCAAATATTGTGGAAGAGTGGTATGGAAAAAAAGAATGGGATGGGATGGATGGAAAGGAAGCATAATTCATACTCTCCACTATCAAGACATATCCTGTTTATTTGGGGAGAGCAGCTTGACACTGCTAAGGTTAACAGTGATAGTATTGGTTAGACAGGAAATAAGAATTCAATGAGGAGAGAGGTGAGTGTTTGCTGGAGATATAAAGCCTTCATGAAGGAAGTATGGGCAGGCGCGATGGTTCACACCTGTACTCCCAGCACTTTGGGAGGCCAAGGCAGGAGGATCACTTGAATCCAGGAGCTCAAGACCATCTAGGCACAATTAAAAGTTAGCTGGGTATGGTGGTGTATGCCTGTAGTCCCAGATACTTGGGAGGCTGAGGTGAAAGGATGACTTGAGCCCAGGAAGTTGAAGCTGCAGTGAGCTGAGATCACACCACCACACTACAGCCTGGGCAACAGAGTGAGACCCTGTCTTAAAAAGGAAGAAGAAGAAAGAAGAAGAAAGGAGAAGAAGAGGAAGAAGGAAGAAAGAAGAGGAGGAAGAGGAGGAGGAAGGAGGAAGGAGGAAGAAAGAAGAAGAAAGTGTGTTTGAGGTGAATGTCTATTAAAGGGAAGGGTTTGGCCTGCAGAAATGATGGAGTAAGAGACGCAAGATGGGAGAAGTGACAGGTGTTGGGTGAGGGAGGAAGTATGGAGAGCCATTTATAGAGTGTGGGTTGCATATTGGTGAAAGATCAGGTCAATGTGAAAAAACTGCATCTGGAAAAACATGCAGAACCTAGAGTCAAAGTTAAGAGGGACATATTTAAGGCCGGGTGCGGTGGCTCATGCCTATAATCCAGCACTTTGGGAGGCCGAGGTGGGTGGATCACTTGAGGCCAGGAGTTCGAGACCAGCCTGGCCAACATGGCGAAACCCCATCTCTACTAAAAATATAAAAAGTAAGGCTAGGCACAGTGGCTCACACCTGTAATTCCAGCACTTTGGAAAGCCAAGGTGGGCAGATCACCTGGGGTCAGGAGTTCAAGACCAGCCTGGCCACATGGTGAAACCCTGTCTCTACTAAAAATATAAAAAATTAGCCAAGTGTGGTGGCAGGCACCTGTAATCCCAGCTACTTGGAAGGCTGAGTCAGGAGAATCTCTTGAACCTGGGAGGCAGAGGTTGCAGTGAATTGAGATTGCACTTCTGCACTCCAGCCTGGGCAACAAGAGTGAAATTCCATCTCAAAAAAAAAAAAAAAAGAAAGAAAAGAAAAGAAAACAAATACAAAAATTAGCCAGGCGGGGTGGCAGCTGCCTGTAATCCCAGCTACTTGGGAGGTGGAGGCATGGGAATCGCTTAAACCTGGGAGGCAGAGGTTGTAGTGAGCAGAGATAATGCCACTGCACTCCAGCCTGGGTGACAAAGCGAGACTCCATCTCAAAAAAAGAAAAAAAGGGACATATTTAAGATAATTGGATAGGGATGTGACAACATGAGAAGAGGGTTTTAAGAACCTTTGTCTAGAAAGGGTTTACACAGTGGGCTGGAGAAAGACAGCAGGAACCAGAGCAGGCCGATGAGAAGTTTTTTTTACAAAATCTACGAATAAAGGTGTGAGGAGCTTGGCTACACACAATGGAAACAGGAATAAAGTCCAGGACAGACTTCCCAGCATCCATGCCACCCAAAGGCTCATCATCTTACACTGTACTAATGGTTCAGAACCAGTCAGGACCATTTAATCTTTCTCATCACAGATCACTTTGGGATTGGGCAGGTGACCCTTTCTGACCACGGCAAGTGCTTCTAAGAAAGACTTCCTTTCCTGAGAAAAACCAAAGATGAGGCAGTCTCTCTTCTTCCAGACATGATTCCATCTGGATGTAGAACTGCTGCAGCGTGTCAGGTAATCTGAGCCCACCTAGAGGCTCACAGGCCCTCCAGACTTTAAGTAATGTGAGATGATTCAGTTTTATTTTTCAAACTACTTTGGGTTGTGGAGCTTTGCAACTTGCAGCTGATACATCCTGACTGATCCGCAGTCCCACCTTCTTGAGTTGGGAATAGAAGACCCTTGTGACACACTATACACTGAGAAGATGGAAGAAACAGAAGGGGGAGGAATGATTCAAAAGTTACCACATGCTTTAACTTAAGATTTCTTTTTAAATCTTATTTCATTCGTCTATTGCTAAACAAAACTAAATGGTTTTTTTGTTCGTTTTGTTGTTTTTATTTCTTTTTTGAGATGGAGTCTCACTCTGTCACCCAGGCTGCAGTGCTAGCACCTCCTCAGGACAGGCATGCACCACCATGCCTGGATAATTTTTGTATTTTTAGTAGAGATGGGGTTTCACCATGTTGGCCAGTCTGGTCTTGAACTCCTGACCTCAAGTGATCTGCCTACCTTGGCCTCCCAAATTGCTGAGATTACAAGCATAAGCCACTGCATGCCCAGACACAAAATGTTCAATTTATGGCACAATGAAATGAGGTTGCTTATTCCTCAGATTTGCTAAAATCAGTATTTCCTTTTATTTCTATCAATGGAGATGCCACTAATTCAAATGGAAATTCATATCTTCCCCTCTACCTCGTCTGAATAGTTATAAATGAGGGCAATAGATATTTTGGTTATTCCTTGAGAATGCTGTGAGACAATGGCTGAGCTTTTAACTTCTATGATTAGTGTGATTCTAGATCATTTTTAAGAATTGACAGTAGATATAGCCAACTAAAAGCACATACTGGACCAGTTATGATAAGCTAGAAGATGCTGCAGTAACAGCATGAGTGACTCAGGGGCTTAGCACCAAACACTTACCTCTCACTCATACAAAGTCCAGGCAGCTGTCCTCCATATAGTGACTCAGTGGTCCCAGATACTTTGCTCTGTGACTCTCTCAACACAGCCTTCCATGATCACTATGACAAGAGAAGAGAGGGTTGGAGCTTCTCACTCCAGTGACATATCAGGAGTGTCATTCCTGATATGACACTCTGTTCACAGAACATTGGCCAGCACTAATCACATGATCTGCGTAACTGCAAGGTGAGCAGGGGTGTGTCACTGAGGAAGGAGAATAAGGTCTGGAGTCAGGGAACCTAAGGCCATCTCACACTGACTTCATAGAACTAAATTGAAAGGAAAACTCTAACTTTCCACACCTAAGTAACAAAAGGACCAGAGGCTACTCCCTTTGCAACCCCCCACTTTTCCTGTGTGGCAGATGGGAAGTTGAAAGTACCTCTGATTGGTTGCTTTTTGCAACAAATCAGATGTTTGCATAGGAGTGTACCTTCGTAACTTCACTTCAGCCTCTGATTGGTTGCTGCCTACAACCAATCAGACTGATTGGGGGCCAAGTCTTCATTTGCATAGAAGTGCAACTTCATAACTTCACTTTAGCCTCTTATTGGTTGCTTCACACAACCAATCAGATGTTTGCATAGGAGTGTGACCTTTGTAACTTCACGCCAGCCTCTGATTGGTTTTGCAACCAATCCTACTGATTGCAGGCCACCACTTAACTAACATGGGGTGAACACCAAGTGGCCAATGGGAAACCTCTAAGGGGTATTTGGACCCAAGAAGATTCTGTATGGCGGCCCTTGAGCCTCTGTGCTCAGCCAGCTCCCACACATTTTCAATCGCTGCTTCATTCATTCCTTGCTTTGTTTGTATGTTTTGTCCAATTCTTTGTTCAAAATGTCAAGAACCTGGACACCCTCCACTGGTAACTTCATCACCCACGTGTTCTAACAGAGAGGAGGACTGGGTATGGGTGAGCACCAGGGTCTCTGCTGTACAGCCTGACATATGAGGCACCCAACTTGCTCCTTAAGTGGCAAAGTTTTGAAGGGCATTACCTGCCCTGCTGGGTAGAGTATGGAGAGATCTATAAGGCCTTTACTAACATGAATAGCAATTGGGAATTAGAATTACTTAATTATGGCTCTTGTCTTGGTAGACTTGAAATGAGGTGCCTTTCACTTATTGTTTAGTCTCCCAGCTTGGACAAATGTCCAGCTTAACCATTGTCTTCCCTGTGACTCTTAATTCTCTGAGCTCAGTACCTTGCAAGGAAAATAAAATTAGGGAAACAATTCAAATCGGTTGGAACTGGATCTAGCATGAGTGAGAGGGATATTGGGAATAACATACCCAAGGAAATCTAGTGTTTCAGACTTGAAAAAGTTGCACTATATGGGAAGTTTCTCAGACAAGTCCTAGATAGGCAGGCACTGCTCTGGGTCCTCTTACTGACAAACTCTGGAGTGCTGTAAGTTGCTTTGTGAATGGACATGATGTGATGTGGTTGATTTCCCAAATTTCTCAGTATTTCTTTTTTTTGGAACAGAAGGGCCATGAGGAAAAGGCACCTTCTGTGGGCTTCACACAAGTGAAAAAGTTTCTATAACCAATATTTTCAGGCACAGCTTGAGAAAGATTCCTCAAAAGTATCATTTAGGTTCAATACTTACCAGCATCACATTTTACCAAAAGCTTTCAGTTCCCCAGAAAATCTTTCTTTTAGGTTCTTAACACAAATATAAAATTATGTCTATTCTCTCACCAAGATTTGAGGAATTTCTTTATTTATAATTCTCCTCTGACAGTCCAAGGGAAACACTGCTCAGATATGAGTGTATAAATGGAAACGATGAGGGGGATGACAGGGGGATTCCTCCACCCCCTCAACCACCACATTCCTACCTCTGCCCTCTTTTTGCTACTTTGACTAGCTCCTCCTCCTCAAGGATTCATTGATCAGACATGGGACATTCATTATGCCACAGAGTAGCAAAGTTACTGCACCTGAGCCAGTTACCCGGGCTCTACTCCATGTCCTCATTCTTGCAGAGCTTAAACAACCATCAGTAGAGTGAAAATCCGGGATAAAAAGGATGAACCTTGATCACTTCTCCCACTGCAAGTGGCTAGGATTGCCACAGCCTCTGTTGAACAGGAAATAGAGAACCCCAGAAACACACTACAAAAATCATCAATTCTATATTTAAGGAAAGTGAATCTGCTAGATATATTGCAAGGTTCTCATATAGTGTCTGCCACTTAACAGATGCTCACTGAACAGTTTTTGAACAAATAGCCGAGTAGGATAATTTGGGTTTGCATCTGATTTTTTTTTCCTCTCATAATCAAAATAAGCCTGATTTTGAATCCCAGCAGCACCGCCAACTTTCTTTGTAATCTCAGGCAAGTTTTCTAACCTCTCTGAGATTAGTTTTCTCATCTATAAAAAAGAGGCGATGATGATACTAATATCCCACAGTATTCTTGGGAAGATAAAATGAGAAAAGTACGCAAAAGCTCCTGATAAATAATCAGGGTAGTAATATTAAGAAACCTTCATATCTCTCCCCACCCTCTTTGCATAGTGAGTGAATTTGACTGGAACACTTTTTGGTTTCTCGTTTCAAAGTTCCTGATAACAGCCGAGCACTAGAGTCATTAGAGCATCTAGACACCCGGCAATTGTGAATTTTCCCAAACCCTCTGTTACTGGAATTTTAGTTCTGCCACCAGCCATCTGGTAAACCGAGTCCACTTCTCTCTCCCAGCTACGTTTTCCCATTTTCATTTGGTGAAAGGATTCCAGGAACTGGACTCCTTGTTGTTTTCCATTTTTATTATCATTTGTGGGTAGGCAATACATTGGCTCAAATAGCAAAATGAATAGAAAGTCATGCATTGAACAAGCACACTCTCACCCCTGTCCTTGCTCATCCCGTTTCTCAGCTTTCAACCCTTACTTGTAATCATTTTTATTGTTTTCTCGTGTATTCGGTTTCTTTTCTTCCCATATGCAAAAGGTAGCATACAGTTTATAGTGGTCTACATCTTACTTTTATCATCTAGCAATGTAACCCACGGCCCTTTCTACATTACAACATACAGGGATTTGGGATTTTTTTTTTTTTTTTGGAACAGCTGCATGGGATTCCGCTGTGTGGACGTACCATGGTTTATTTAACAAATGCCTTAATGTAAACCCTTTGGCTCTTTCCAGTCTCCCACTATTACAAACAATACTGCAATAAATAATTTTGTACTTAAGTATCTCATGTGTGTGTGTAGGTAATCAGAAAAATAATTCTCAGAAGTGGTTTTGCTGGCGCACAGGATAAATGTACTTATCATGTTGATAGATATTGCCAATTTGGTCTTCATATGAATTCTCCCATATTCTACTCCCAGCAGCAAAGCCTAAGAGTGTAAAACAAGCATGTTTAAAGCAATTTAACATAAGACAAATGAAGAAAAATAATGAAAGTTAGCAGAACCGGGGGCAAAGAGCATCCATATATTGTAGGTAAAAATTGCATCATGTATTAGAAGTGGAAAAGTTCTGTATTGGTTGTACTGAAGGAAAGGATATGAGATTTTTACAGCCGAAGCAGCTCTTATACCACATTCTCTAACAACAACAGCAGCTCACCTGTATGTGGCGGGTCACACTACAAAACCCTTTGTGTACATTAGCTCAGTTGATCTTCACAAGATCACACGAAGTATGTGAGGGAAATAGAATTACTTGCCCTAGGTGAAACGGATCCCCGCAGCGCTGGGACTTAAGCCCAATCTTCTAATTCAAAATTCTGGTCTTTTTCTTGGAAGAAAACCTTGGTGGAGGCCAAAGATTCCTACTACTCATCACAGCCCACCCTCCCCAGCCACCTTCACGCATCTCTCATTCATCCAGTCACTCACTATCACTCCCACTTTCCATGTCATTTTTGACCGCTCCTCCCAAATGTCTTAGGGGTGGTGAAGCGGCCCCCTTGCCCTGCCCTCAGCCCACCTCTGATTTCAGCTGCAGCTGTGCTGGACCATTCTGATACACACTGACTGGACACTCGCCCCATCGCTTCACTTTCTTGCCTCGGGGCATCTTCTGAAGCTCCTGGATCTCACTCAGTCTGGAAGTGTGGGAGGAGCAGTATCAAAACTCATGTGGGCAATCTTCAACTAGTGGGGGACAGGAGTTAGAGGATAAATGCCCAGCTGGTGAGGGAATCTAAGAAGCATCCTCTAAGGTTCCTCAGAGAGGAACCCCAGGGAGACTGAGCCCCCAGCTGCCACAGCTGTAGTGAGCTCCATGACACCACATTGATTTCCTCCCTCTGCATCTCACTCTCTCTTCACTGCCTTACTCCTGCTTCCTGAAATCTCCTCTCAAAAGGTCATCCACACTGAAGTCCTAGTCCAGGCTCTGCTTCCAGGGCAATTCCAACCAAGGAAGGTGGGTGTGTTTCAGAACACGTCAGTCATACGGGTAAATAATCAGGTAGAGTTTCTGGGGTAGGAGGTTTGGGAAGGAGATGCAGAAGCTGTAAGCCATCTTGAGGCAATGGAGAAACACGAATGGGAAGGAGTCAGGTAGGCTGAACTATTCTTGGCTTTGCCTCTAAGTTATCATGTGATGTTGGGCAAATCATTTATCCTCTCTGGACTTCAGTTTTCTCATATGTAGAGTGGAGATAATAAACAGTCCCTGCCATTTCCTAGGGCTGTTGAGAGTGTGTCCCATTCAACCTCTATCAGGTGCTAAAGGTTTTTCTTTTCCAACACCCTCCCCACCCACCCTTTGGGGGTATAACTGATTGGGTCAAAAGCTCACTCCTGGACCCTTTCTTAGGAGGAGGATTCAAAACATTTAAATTCCTGTTTTCTAAGAGGGGTGACTTTTATTAGTGTGGTCTTGTTGTCTTAGAGCTATTCTTACCTTGGATTTGGGGTTTTTTTCTTTTTTAAGATGGCCTTATTGTCTTCTCCTCTTCATGTGCCTGGTGCCATAAGATCTGGGGCTGCCCCTTCTGGAAGGACCCTGCCTTTGGGAGCCTTCAAGGACCAGGTCAATGCCCCGTGGAGGAGAGGCAGCAAGTATGTAGCCAGGACCAGATGTGCTTCAGTCCGTCAGAAGAAAGGCTCTGAGTGCTACTTCTCAGATGGCCAAGACCATGGCATGTACCTTAGATAAAGGGGACAGTGCCCCCTTTCACCTGGCTCCAAACAAGGCCTACAGCTTGTGAAAGGAAAATAAATCTTGGGGCTCCAAAATCACTAAGCTCAAGGGAAATGTGAAGCTGGGACCTGCTTACGGCCAACCTGCCTCCCATTCTATTCAAAGTCACCCCTCTGCTCACTGACAAAAATGCATACGTAATTGCCTCCTTTGGAGAGGGAATCAGAAACTCAAAAGAATGCAGCCATTTGTCTCTTTATCTACCTATGCCATGAAAGACCCTTCCCCACTTAGAGTTGTCCCGCAACCTTTGCTTTGAATTGTCTCGCCTTTCCCAGATGGAACCAGTGTTCACCTTACATATGTTGATTGATGTCTCATGTTTCCCTAAAACGTATAAAACCAAACTGTGCTCTGATCACCTTGGGCACATGTCATCAGGATCTCCTGAGGCTGTGTCAAGGGCACCCATCCTCAACCTTGGCAAAATAAGCTTTCTGTTAGCTGAGACTTGGCTCAGATTTTTGGGATTTACAAGCTCCGGGTACAGATGAAATAATTTACAGGTGTCCTGGCCCAGCCAGCTTGCCAGGGATAAAGACCACATAGGGGAGGGGTTGCGGAGTTAAAGAGTCAAGTGCCAGTATCACAGGCAGGCACCCCTGCAAGGGAGCCCCCAAGAGTGATGGTGCCCTTGGGGACTTGGGATTCAATTCCTTCTCCTCTAAAAAACAGAACCACCAGTGAGACTTAATGACATAAAGTGTCACGGGGTCTGTGAAGTGGTGTAAATATGACTATGAGACGAAAATGAGGCATCAAGAAAGAACAGTGAGTCAGGCCCTTTCTCCTTTCTCTCACAGAGCTCTGCTCCAGTGCTTGCACCAAAGCAACCTGCCGAGGGAAAGTGCTCACCGTGGTTCTGCTTTGGCCTGCCAAAGTTTGTGAGTGATTCACACATTTTAATACCCAAATGTGCGGTTCACTGTCTCTTGGCATCACTATGACTTCCAGAGTAAGAAAAACTGGAGATGTTTCAGGCTGAGGCCAGGAACTGTGTGTAACCCCAGCCCAGCTTCCCCAGCCTCCATTTACACTGAGAAGCCTAGCAAGGGACCATCAGACTTGTGGACATCTAGGGTTAGCCTAAGGCTTCACTTGACTGCTGGATTGGGGCAGTTTCTTCAAAATTTGAGTCTGCCCATGAGACTGTTGAATATATAAATGTCATCATGTCCATTATGATGGGGAAAAAAAATGATGGAGAATGGTTGGTCTGGGAATGGCTCTTTGACATGGAGTCCTTCCTATTTGGCCGGGCTGAGCACTATCGCTGTAGCACGGTGTTTGGGTACAACAGAGGCTACTCCAACAAAAAACCGAATGTGCGTTGACTTCGGTTGGAGAGTTTGTTTCTCTCTCAGTACCAGATCCAGCGTGGGCTGTCCAGGTGGGAGGGACAGCTCTGTTCCTTCCACCTTGTTGCTCCATGATTTCTTAGGACATTGAGGTGTGGATGGCTGAAGTTGAGTTGCTGCCATGCCCACATTCCAGCTTGCAGAAACTTAGGAATTTAATAACTGTCATGAATTTGGGGACACAACTTGCAGTCTGCCATCCCACCCCAGCCAATTAGTCCCCATTCCCTTCTATTTAGTAATTTCTCACAGGACCAATCCTAGTGATTCAGAAACACCAGAAAGCCAGAGTTCCTGGGATATAAATGTTACCGAGAATGCAGAGTGTAGCATGGTACCTCGCTGTTCTCAGTGTGTCCATGAGAACAAAATATAAAGCACAAACTTAAAATTCAGAACAGAGATACACAATTGCTGTAAGAAAGGACTGTCCTGTTGGAGGGGTGAAAACATGCAAGCTGGGATATTGAAAAAGCCTGGAATCATCCTACCCACAGGCTCTTTCAGAATGTCATTGCTACTCATTGCTCCTGCCTGAAAACCAGACCCTGAGCAAGGTGACCCCTTGAGCTCTTTCCGGATTTATGATTTTTGTTATTCTGGTCCTAACAGATTTGTCATCCTCCCAGATGAAAAAAAAAAAAAAAAAAAAAAGAAAGAAAAAAAATCAACTTAAAAAATAATCTATGTAAAAAGAAATGCTATCTGAGGGGGAAAATCAATTCCTAGATAATTCTACATTCATATTAAGAGATTTTCTTCTTTTTATTTTCCTGACTTAGACTATTTGCATAGAGACAGAATCACAGTTCATCCATTCATGTCACTTCTCTTTGTGTTTGTATTCTTGTCTGCCCTGGACCATGACAATCAGTTGCTGTGGCGATAACTACATGCTTCGAGAATAGACAATTTCATAATTTCAGGTATAGGATGACTTACTCCCTCTTTGCTTGATGGTTTCTATGATAGTTTGGGCGCTTTTGCTGCTCTTGTAACAGTGAGAATTCTTCCAATTAACATTTTTAAGGCTTCTTCATTCTTTTCTTATCCTCAATTTATAGAGATGATACCCATCTAAAGTCACTCTCACTCAACAGTTGTGGCAATTCTGAATGTTGACAGGAGAATGTCTCCTGGATTTCAGCCTTTTAGAAAATAAAATTGTTCTATGTGTTCACGAACAAAACACTGCAGTTTCCCCAGGGCATTGAGTTACCTGACATCTGGCAGAATTCTGGAAGGTAACTGATTCTAAGCTTCTGGGTTGGTCTCTGTCTCCCCCAAAACCTATTACTCAATCAGCTGAAATTTCATAATTAAATATCCCTTGCTTGGTCATCTGCTATATAGCAAAGCGATCTTTGTGCCCTCACCCCAACCCAATTACCTGGAAAAATACAGGAATCAGGGGTTCTGGTGGGTGGGGTGGGAAGGGAAACACATGAGCACAGAAGCAGGGAGAAAGGGGCCACTGGGGACACTAGAACCAATGTCTCCTTCTTAGATGTTTCCTTGGATGCAAGAAAAACACATGGCAGAAGCTTGATGGTGGCCCACCCATATCTCCTCTGCCCACCTGGAGGTCACCTAGAGCTTGTCCAACAGTTCCTGTAGAGAGTGATGGTAATCACCTCCAGCACCTGTTTCCCTCTGCTTGAAGGTTTCCTGTGGCCCCATACCAGGAGCAATTCCTGGACAACTAGAAGTACTGGGGAGTTAAAACCCCAAGGGTGACCTTCAAGCCAATAAGAGTTGGAGTTGGAATGAAAACTTCAGCTTCCTCATACCTCAGTGGGACAATCCTGAGAGGTGTTCCTCAAGTCTCTCCGAGGACCCTGTGGGACTTTGTCCTAGTCACCCATGGTAATAATCCCCGTATCCACTCACTCTTCCTTGGCTTTCCCACCTCCCATCTCACTCTCCCACTTGCTCCCCATCCTTTCTGGAATCACCTCTCCCCCTCCTACCCATTCCCCAGCCCCAGTAAACTACTTGGACCTAATTCCTCATTCAAGGTTTGCTTTTGAGGGAGCTCAATCTAAGACTGCATGTTTTCTCAAAACAATGATAGTTCATTGGTATCCCACCATGCCACCCACCACCCTAAATCAATTTCCCCCAAATCTCTACAGAGAAACCTCTGCTTGAGTCACACTATTTCCCTAGCTGTTCCCTGACACACTCCTCCACGTCTTTCATCACAGTCCCTGGAAAATTTCCTAGTCTTCCTTCCTGACTAAATCCTTCAAGACCCATGACGCCAGTCCTTGACATTTCTGACAGAGTGATCTGCCAACGTTTAGACTCCTAACGGAGGCACATCATCAACTTTTCCGCATGGCCATTTTCTCTATTTAATTGCCTCATTAAATACAAATGAGAGCCAATGTTCTTATCAGAAGATGCAAAAATAAAATCCACCCTTGAGTTAACCTGATGACCAATGGCTTCTCATATACCTCAAATGACAAACGTTAGCAACAAAAACGCCTGCACAGATACAGCATGGTTGAAACAATGGGGAACATGGGGTGAGGAGGACGCATGATTCTCTGGATGAAGCAGTAGTGCACTCTTATTTTCTATCTCAATGAAAAATTGCAAGTCGTACCCTCTTGTAGAACAAATAGCATTGTGACTTATGCTTCACAATTTGTGTAATTGATTTCTCGGGTTTTTGACAGTTCTATCATGTTTCCAATAAATATCTTTTCCCTCCCTAGAAAGTTGGTCATACAATGTTGGGAGCGGGTGGTTGGGGGAGCCCTAATTATTTTCATTTCTTTCAATTCCAAGGCAATTACCCCCTAAATCATTTATTTGCCACTTATCGGAAGCCAACTTGCATTTTTAATTCCTTTTTCTTCCGACAAATGCCCAGCTTCCCCGGGCAGGCATCTTGCCTTGTCCTTCTCCCAGGATCTGATAATTGTCAGTCATGTAAAAATAGAAAAATAATTTTTCCTTGATATTGATAAGAATGTTGACACCTTTCTGAAACACATTGTAAAATTCTCTGCTTTCTTCCAGAGAGGAGACAGCAGGACTGGGTATCAGCGATTGTACCATGCAGGATTACAGATTGTACTGAGTTTAGATTTTTCTGCCTTCCTCCTCAGTTGTCAGGCTGCTAGCCAGCTCTGCCGCTCCCAAGACACCTGCCTCGAATGCCTGCCCCTTCCATACTACAAGACTCTTTCCAGTTCCTAGATTAGAGTCTGCTGCAGGCTAGGAATCCAACATCCCAGAAGTGATTTGGCTCTAAGTGCAAAAGGCACCAAGTGTCTACCTTTTGTTCCGCAGCGTCGTGATGGACATAGCCAGGACTCAGAGATCCCTTTCCCTCAGCTCTCTGAGTTGGAAGCTGTCAGGTGCAAAAAGCCAACATCCTTACATACACAAGGTTTGGGCAGGTCTGAGTAGTGCCTAGTTAATGTTAAATGATGCAGAGAAAGGAATTGCTGACATCTGAAAGCCAATGTGAAAACTGCATGCACTGCTGTGACTTATACAACTTCGCCCCCGGCCCTGGTTTTCCATGATTCCAGAAGTGGACGAAATAAGGCAACTCTTTTCCTCAGAATTCAGAAAAATACCTGTTGAGTAACAACAGCTTGGCCCACACAAGACAACTTTCTTCCCTTCTAGTAGTTACCTTTGCTTTGCCCCATGGCCAGAAAAACCTCGTTCTTTACAGACAACCTCACACCACCATTCTGGATCCACTACAAAAACTAACTGCTGACCTGTGTCCTACTAGAGGTGATTTGGTAGCACTGAAGATCAAATTCCGATTTTTTTCAAAAAAAGCGTACATAAAATGCATGTTTTAAAATGCTTGCTTTTTCTTGTCTGCAAATTAATTATATAGGTTAATATAGTCGTCTTCCCATTACACACACAAAAGAGCTCTGTCTAACTGAACAACCGATCTTGTTTGTAATACAAGATCTTGGGGAATTTGAGCTAGATCATCAGTGAGCACTGGAATTCTCTGTTTTAATGGGTTCAGTCATCAGAACACCTCACGCACACATCCCCTCCTGCGGTATCACAACCCCACCAGAAAATCTTGCTCTGGGTGAAAGAAAACTAAAATGTAGCTTTGGTTTTACTTTGATGGAAAATCTCAGGACAGTTCTGCTTTCATGGATATTTACGTGTTTCACACGCCCAATCAGAAACCACCTGAGAAGTTCATGCTGTAGGTGTGCTGATAGTGAGTATTGATGGAAAGTTTTTGCACCTGAGTGGAGTCAACCAACAAATGCTCCACATCAACAATGGCCCAGCCTGGGAGACCCATGGAAAGCAACAATGAAACCAGCAATTCTTAGAGAAATACTCAACAGCTTTTTGGTAGCCTAAAAGAGTAGGCAGACATGGCCGGGCTCAGTGGCTCACGCCTGTAATCTCAGCACTTTGGGAGACCGAGGCGGGTGGATCACTTGAGGTTGAGAGTTCAAGACTAGCCTGACCGACATGGAGAAACCCCATCTCTACTAAAAATTCAAAATTAGGAGGGCATGGTGGCACATGCCTGTAATCCCAGCTACTCAGGAGGCTGAGGCAGGAGAATCACTTGAACCCAGGAGGTGGAGGTTGCAGTAAGCTGAGATCGCACCATTGCACTACAGCCTGGACAACAAGAGTGAAACTCTGTCTCAAAAAAAAGAAAGAAAGAGAAAGAAAGAAAGGGAGGAAGGAAAGAAAGAAAAGAAAGAGTAGGAAGACATAACAGATACGTGGTGAATTCAGTGCTAGGCATGGTCTTCTTCGAGATCCCATGACTGCAAGACTAACCACCAATGAAGAATGTGGTACCTCTGAAACACTGTGTAAAAAGATGAGGTCATTGAGTGCTCATTAGGGCCAGAAGCTTTTACCTACATGCGTTTATTCTCACAACCACTCTGCATTGGTTCTGGGGTTATTGACATTTTATAGATAAGTCTCAGAAAAATTAAAACCATCTGCCTAAGGTCACCCAGCAGGTAAGAAGCAGGACCAACATTAGAACCCGTGATGTTCTTGCTGAAACTATAAACATTCTTAGGAAGATATTGCTTCAGAAATGAAGCTTCTGTTAATACAAATTCTTCTCCAGGGGTGATATTCAAAATATTTCACCACAGTTTGACAGGGTATCGACCAATCAGAAGGGAAGCAGCAGTAAACAGTATGGACAACTGTACCAGCCCTTTTCTACTGAATATCTGCCCCTCCCCTTCAGCCCATCAATGGGATTTGGAACTGAGTGATTGTAGAGAATCACCATCTCTCATAACCAATGGCTTCTCATATACCTCAAATGACAAATGTTAGAAACAAAAACACCTGCACAGAGGTAGCATGATTGAAACAAAAGGGACCACGGGGCGGGGAAGATGCATGATTCTCTTTGATGAAGCAATGGTGCATTCTTATTTTCTATCTTAATGAAAAAGAGATAGAAAGTATCTATTTTCTAACTCATGACCAAAATATTTTATGAAAATATTTTTTACTTCAATGAATATGTATTTTTATTTTATTTTAGAGATGAGGTCTTGCTCTGTCACCTAGGCTGGAGTACAGTGTCACAATCATAGCTCACTGCAGCCTCGAACTCCTGGGCTCAAGCAATATTCCCACCTCAGCCTCTCAAGTAGCTGGGACTACAGACATATGCCACCATACTCATCTAGTATTTTTATGATAAAAGAAATGTATCTTCATGGTATAAGATTACAAAATATTTTAAAATGTAAAATAAAAACTAGAACATACACACACACACACACACACACACACACCCTTCCTCCATAGGTAAGATCTTGCCTTTTTTATTTATATCATGAACATCTTGCCTTGTCTTTAAAAAAGTCTCTGATGACTCTGTCAATGGCTGCTTAGTATTCCATTTTAGGAATGTAATTATCACGGATTTAATCTTCCTTTTCTTATTGCAAATTTTGAATATTCCCACATTTTTGTTTATATAAATAATGCTTCCATAAATATCTTTGTGCCTGAAGTTCTGTTTGCCTTTTCTCTTTAGGACAATTCCTAGAACAGTTTCTAGTGAAGATGATCACAGACCCCCCTTCCATTATAAATCTGGAAGCTGGACTTTTTGTCTCAATTTACCTCCTCAATCAGGGAAACTTTCCTTCCACACATTACACAGTTATCACCAATAGTAATAACTATCATAATCATCATTATATTTATTACCTTCATGTGACGTCTCGTGTGGGACCATGGTGATATCACATCACACCTATACCAGCACCTCCATTGATTTCCCCCACTGTCATTGAGATAAAGTTAAATCTCCTTCACGTGATTTGCAAGGCTGTGTGAGCTCGCCTCGTCTTACTGACGCTGCCTCATATTTTGCTATTCTGCCCTTGAACTTCATGCCCTAGCAACATCACATAACTTTGTTGGTCTTGTGTAATGAGTATTCAGGATGGTCTCCAGGACTTTGTATATGCAGTTTCCCCTGCCTGGACTGTTTTCTTTTGGGGAGTATGATGACTGCACTGCACCCATCCCAGGAGTGGGCCACCTTCCCCTCCTAACGCCCCCATTGCATTCTGGAATGCCCACCTTATCATTCATCACATTGTAGTGTAATTGGCGGTCTTCCCCACTAGGTACTAAGCTCCTTGAGGACAGGAACTGTGTCACCCTAACTGTATCCTCTGTGCCTTTTGCAGATCTGGCATATGGTACACAGGGAATACATATTTGTTGAATGAACGGAACACAATCTATGTTTACAGTATGTGGTTTGCTGCTCAGGTCTGAACGAACCAGAGAAAGTATCCAAGAGCTTAGGGGTTGTGGGTCTACGAAGAGCTGTCATTTTCATGAAATTTTTTTCCTAATTAGAAAACATTAGACCTCAGCAAAAATGGCAAGAGGGCCAAAGCCAAATGCGTAAGGCTCTGGTTAGCAGGGGGAAAATGTGGAGAGAGAAAAGAAATGCATCCCTCATCAAGCACTTAAGTTCAAACAGTAGATCTAAATTCTAACCTCAGGTAGGAAATTTCCATTCTCAGGGCTCAGCATTGCAGGAAGAAGTGAATTTTTTCTGCTTTTAAGGGCCCAGCCACAATATAGAGATCAGAATCCCATCATAGCTTGGGGAGCAAAAGGAACCAAGGTCAGGGAGCAGATATCTCAGACCTGCCATGCCTGCTTTCCAGATACAAAAGGGAAATGTCTTCACATGTTTATCCAGCACATGGGAATCAGATCTCTACCTTGCCTTGTCATCTGATCCCAGCACATTCTGGAATCTTACAAGGAGACAGGCTCACAGTGACTCATCCCTCCATGACCCACTCACCTCTCTTCTTACCCTTCGAGTTTACGTGCGGGGACAAATATCTCAGGGTCAGCCAGCTTCCAAGCCATGAGAAGGCTTTATGGTACCATGGAAGAATACAAAATTGGACATCAAAGGACCTGGGTTCTAGCGCAAGTTTCGTCATTCACGTGGTTGTGTCTATTTCTTTCTAGATCTGCGTTCTCACCCGGAAACTGAGGTGTTTGGGGCCAGGCCGCTGATTAAATCCCTTCCAGCCCTCACATTTTTCTAATTCTACCGGTACATAGAATGACAACATCTTACACTTGGCATTATTGGGAATTCTTTAAATGTAAAATGTGATTCCAGTCCAAAAGCAAATTTGTGGGGAAGAAAAGACAACCTGGAGTGACTCTCTCATTCTTCCTACGTCTAAATGCTATGTAAAAGGTTACTACCCCATCTAGTCAGAGATAAGGGGAAAACTTCATAGAAGAGTTGAGACTTCAGCTGGTCTTTGCCATAAAAGATCTAGCAAAAGCCCCTGGCAAGAAATAGTGCCTCCAACAAGCCATAGCCAACGTATAGACTTTATGTAGTAAAGCTGACACCTCCACCAGAGTCCTAGAGGCTCCCTAAGTGGGTGAGGGCTCAGCTGAGCTTGTGACATGAAATAAAATGGGACTGGATATCCCATCTCATTGAGATAACCCATCTTATTGGACCGGATGTCCGATCTACCCTTTACTGCCAGACTTGGCTGTCAATCCTTACTCAAAGTCTGTTAGCATTTTTCTCTGTGATGTCACTATTAATAATACTTATTAAAATCACTTCAAGTCACCATAGGTGTGGCACAGCTATATTTGCAAAAGGTGTTACCATTAGTTCATGAAAATGGAGTCTTAGTCTCTGACCCTTCGCCTCGGGGTAAGAGAGAGAGTGCAGTTAAGCCAGTTGGGCACTGAGTCAGTCCCATAGGCTCCGTGGAACTTGTCCACCCCCACCCTTCTCCCTGTCTTGGCTTCCTGTTCTCCACATGAGTCACCTGCTACTGCCATCCTCTGGAAGGTTAGCTGCCCAATGAACCATTGGGCTTTAATGGCTAAGAAACTTTCCAGTGACTCACCATGTCTGTCTTTCACCTAATATCATGCCTTCTCCTCTTGTGTGTACCTCTGGATTTCAGAAGGGAAAAGAAAAAGGGGAGCACAGAAATGAAGGAAAGGAGAAAAGGAGAAGAAAGGAAAGGGAAGGAGAGGTGTCCTGGAAGTGTTTACCTGATTCAGAAGGAAACAGCTGAAATGAAACCAAGGGAGGCATGTCTGTGCGCCACGCCCATTGACTCCCATGCCGGATCTCAGGCTTAACATCTCCATTACGCACGTGGTCGCCTGGAACAGTTACAGAATAATCCGTAAATTGTATAATATGAATTTACTTTCTTAATTGCATTTTTATGCTAGTAAAATGAATTTAGACTTGGCCTTATTAAACAACAAGGGGCCATTACAGATTCCTAGGAGAGAGGACAACTTGAAAACAGCAGCTTGTGTTTCCCATCAACCAGAATCATGGCAAGAAATAGACACATTCCAAAGAGATGTTCAAAGAAAATTCATTACAGGGACTATGTACAGTGTTGTGAGCAGGGTATAGGGAGCCAGCAAGGGATGGAGCAGGAACTCAGAGCTAGCAATGGTGGGAGCCATTATTGCCTGAAACCTGAAGTGGTTCCTACAACTCAGGTGGAGATCTAACTCTAGCTCTAGGGGACAGACAGCTCCGGCCAGAAGCTGTGGTCTTGAGTAGAGGAACATGGTATGGCAGGAAGGGAGGAACCAGGGAAATAACCCTGACCTCTTTCCTCTCACCCTTCAGTCTCCAGTGGAAACCTCCCACTAGCTGAACTCACCCAGAAGTGAGAGAGTGAGAGAATCCCTGGAGGCTGTTCGCTCACACCACCTTCCCAGGGTCAGAGCAGAGCACAGAAGCGCGACACTGGGTCTCCAGGGGCAAACAGAGAAGATCTAGTCTCCATCTGTGCAGCATATTATGACATCCAGAGAACAGGTATTTACCTCTTCAGGTAGAGATAGATGCAGATGTATAGGTTCCGACAGATTTTTTAATCTCATTTGATCCTCACAACGTCCCCGCAGGGTTTTCATGTTTTTCGAATGCAGTAAATTGGGCTCTCAGAGGTCAAATCATTGACCCCACTAGAAGCCGTGGCAGAGCGAGGACATCAATCCAGGATTTTGACCCTTACAGACGTCATTCTCTGCCTCTGCCTCTTCTCATACCTGAAGAGGTAAATACTACTTCCTTTCTCCTCACCTACCCAGGGTTGACCTATCCTTCAAGACTAGGTCAAGCCTCTGTGAATGAAGTAACTCCATCGATCCCACACCTTTGAACTGCCTAGAGCCATTGGTGGTGTTCAACACGGCACAAGTTGGCAACTATTTATTCACTTATTGATTTCGTATTGTTCTGTGGGTGTTGTCCCTGAATGTCAGAGGCTATTTTCCTGAGATACGATCAATAGAAGAGTCTTTTGGATGTCAACTCGCAACAGTACTTATCTCATTCTACCCCTCAGATCAATAACTAGTTCCCAAATTTGAACAAGCAGCATGGGAGGGGAGATTGGGCCGTGTGAGGATGTGTGTATGCGTGTGTGAGCGAACAGCATTGTATCAGCCAGGGTTTGATGCAAGAAATAGATCTAGCTGAAAGGGACTGAAGATAGGGAATCAGGCACCCCTGTAATCACTGGGCAAGCAGAAGCAAATGGGTCACCTTTGGACGATTGGTTTTTAGATCAAATTACTCTAGCTGTGATCCATAGCTCAGGGAGCTGTTATTGCATTATACAATTGTGTGAGATACCACTCAATTGCCTTACACCTCTGAAGTGAGGATCAGACATCCAGACATGGAGTTGAGCCACCACAAACATTCACCTCTGACTGACCTTGCTTCCAACAGCCACAGGGTAGACAGATGGCGTCTGCCTGCTTCTCTAACGCTCAAGCAAATTCAACTCACTGGCACCATCTCGACTGCACCTAGGACCCCAGCTCTAAGAAATATGGGAGGGCAGTTTGGGGCCTCTCCTCTCTTGCCATGTTGAAGGAGCTCAGCAAGGGGTGGAAACGGATCCTGACTGTTGGTAAAGCACATGGCTGCGGGTGGATGTGGAACATCTGGTGCTGCTGTTGTTTGAAATCGGACAGTGTGGTCGGGGCTGGATGTCTAAGAGGTCTGTAAACTCGGCAGGGTTGAGGGAAAATGCTCCTGAGATATTGCAGATTGAGCATTTTTATTCCATTGGTGAAATTTCACTATGGGCTTCAAGATCAACCTTGAAGGGAAGCAGATGTCACAGAAAGACCATCTATACCATGAAAAGCATGTGGAGAGGAAGGCAACCAGCCTTCCCTTGGTACCAGCATGAGGACCATGGATGGGATGAGGCTGGTGTTGAATTATCAGGTTTTAAGGTAGAAGAACCTGAGTCTTTTGAGCACCAACTGCTCATTTAAAGCTCCCCCTCTCAAGCCCGCAAACACACACACACACACACACACACACACACCCCTCTTCCATCTTGAGCCTTTCTTGAAGAACAGTGCCCCCTACTGGTACTGCGCAAACATTTATTTGAGTTTTCTGTGCCTTAGCAAAAAATTAGCTCTATCTGAACTCAACTTTTAGGTGATGGAGGGAAGACACTAAACTAAACTGACACGCTGAGCAAGTTGGAACTGGAGCACCTACCACTTAACTCCTGGGAACTGGAGCAGCCCCTACCTCTTCATATTCTGGGCTGACTCTAGCTAGTCAGGACTTAGAACAGGAGTCCTCGACTGGGGACTGGTATGGCACATTTGGCAATGTCTGGAGACATTTTTGATGATCATGATGGGTCAGGGTGCATCCGGTATGTAGAGGCCAGTGATGCTGCTAAACATCTTACAGTGCAGGGTCCTCAGGTACCATGGTACCTAACAGGCCATGGACTGGAACTGAGCCACATAGCAAGAGGTGAACTGCAGGGGAGACTGCAAAGCTCCATCTGTATTTGCAGCCACTCCCGATCACTCACATTACTGCCTGAGCTCCAACTCCTGTCGGATTAGCCACAGCATTAGATTCTCAGATTCTCATTGGAGCATGAACCCTACTGTAAACTGCACATGCGAGGGATCTAGGCTACACACTCCTTGTGAGAATCCAATGCCTGATGACCTGTCACTGTCTTCCATCACCCCCTAGACGGGACCATCTAGTTGCAGGAAAACAAGCTCAGGGGTCCCACTGATTCTCCATTATGGAGAGCTGCATAATTATTTCATCATATATTACAATAACAGTAGAAAGAAAGTGCACAATAAATGCAGTGCACTTGAATCATCCCAAAATCATCCCTTCCCGCTGGTCTGTGGAAAAATTTTCTTCCCCAACACTGATCCCTGGTGCTAAAAAGGTTGGGGACTGCTGCTAGGGTGCACAGGACAAGAAAGAAGTACCTGGTCCAAAATGTTGGTAGTTCCACAATTGAGAAATTCTGCCTTAGAAAAGGATAGTTTTCCCCCTAGGGACTATTCTCAGGATGACAGGACCTCGTCTTTCACTGGGCCTCAGACCCCTTGCATGGGTCACAGTTCTCCTCAAATCTGAGACACTGAGAAAGAGACTTGGGGCAAAGAAGAAAAACCCACAAACCTCACACACTTAGGATAGTCATTAGAAAAAACAAACAAATAGAAAATAAATGTTGGCAAGGATGTGGAGAAGTTGAAATCCTCATGTATTGCTTGTGAGAATGTAAAATGGTGCAGCCTCTGCAGATGGAAAACTTTGTGCCAGTTTCTCAAAATTTACATCTAAAATTACCATACGATCCAGCAATCCTGTGTATACCCCAAAGAGCTGAAAGCAGGGCATCAGATAGATACTTGTACATCAATATACACAGCATTATTCACATTAGCTAAAAGGTGGGGGGAAAAAGTCCATTAATAGAAGAATGGATAAACAAAATGTAGTATATACAAACAATGGAATAGGATTCAGCCTTAGTAAGTAATGATACTCTGACACATGCTACAACATGGATGAACCCTGAAGATGTTATGCTAAATGAAATAAGCCAGTCAGAAACACACAAATATTGCATGATACCATTTCATATAACATCCTCAGAATAGGCAAATCCATAGAGACAGAAAGTAGAATGGAGTTTACGGGGCCTGTGGGGAGAGAGGAATGGAGAAATTTCTTAACGGGAACAGAGTTTCAGGTTGAGAAGTTGAAAATAGCTCTGGAGCCGGGCGCAGAGGCTCATGCCTGTAATCCTAGCACTTTGGGAGGCTGAACTGAGGTGGGTGGATTACCTGAGGTAGGGAGTTTGAGACCAGTCTGACCAACATGGAGAAACCCCATCACTACTAAAAATACAAAATTAGCTGGGTGTGGTGGCTCATGCCTGTAATCCCAGCTACTCCAGAGACTGAGGCAGAGAATTGCCTGAACCTGGGAGGCGGAGGTTGCGGTGAGCCCAGATCACGCCATTTCACTCCAGCCTGGGCAACAAGAGCGAAACTCCATCTCAAAAAAAAGAAAAAAAAGAAAATAGCTCTGAAAGTGGATAGTGATGATAACTACACAGCATTGCGAATGTACCTAATGCTACTAAATAGTACACTGAAAATGGCTAAAATGGTGAATTTTATGTTATATATGTTTTACCACAATTTAAAAAAAAAAAAACCCACATCCCTGGGATTCTCATCTCTCTTAGACCAAACAGTGGCCAAGGTCAGCAGAGGCCCCCATTTACCAAGACCCTCTGCCAGTGACCCACACAGGCCCAAAGGTCTGTTTGTCAGGACTATGCCAGGTCATGACATATTAGCTGAGGATTTGCTGCACATGGCCTTGATCACCCCAGGCTCATATTGGATTTACTAGGACTAGCGACAGCTGGCAGCACATGTGGCCACAGCTTCAGCTCACCAAGAAGGCATCACTTAAAAGTCTGAAATGTTCTGTGCAGGAGGGAGCTCCTCTGAAGCCCTCTTGGCTTTCTGTGGAAAAAAGATAAGAGAAAGGGGCTGGACCTTGGAGGAGGGATAAGAAGCTTGCCAAGTCCTTCTGGCTGTCCCTGCTTATCTGCTGTACCTAGACCTGCCAGCTCTGCTCAAGTTCAAATAAAGTTACTTTACCTTTTTTTTTTTTTTTTTTTTTTCCCCCCTCTGAGATTGACTCTTGCTCTGTCATCCAGGCTGGAGTGCAGTGGTGTGATCTTGGCTTACTGCAACCTCTGCCTCCCAGGTTCGAGCAATTCTTCTGCCTCAGCCTCCCAAGTAGCTGGGATTACAGGCACGTGCCACTGTGCCTGGCTAATTTTTTTTTTTTTTTTGTATTTTTAGTATAGATGGGGTTTTGCCATGTTGGTCAGGCTGTTCTTGAACTCCTGACCTCATGATCTGTCCCCCCCCACCGGCCTCCCAAAGTGCTGGGATTATAGGCATGAGCCACTGCGCCCAGCCAAAGCTACTTTACTTATCTTAGCCCATTTCTCTGTGGCATCCTGAGGTCCATTTATGTGCATGTGTCCAGGTGGGTGCACACATGCATGAGTGTATTTATTTAACATTTCCATCTAAATGAGTGATCTCATGTCTTTAGAATACAGGATAATGCATCCAAGGTTGGGGTTAGTTCCAGTTAGGAACAGCAAGTGTCACACAGCAATCACTGTTTAGGTCACAGAGCACCATTGCCTCAGCTAGCCTGCTGACACAGGAGAGTCGGTAAAGGAAATCCATCCACCCCCAGCCGTGCCCAAGCCCTCGAGGAAGCAGAAGTCTTTGCAAAGCAGTGAGCAATGCAGAAGCCCTTTAGTGAATGGTGTGTGGCGCCCGCTGGCTTTTACTCAGAGAATGCTGCAGAGCCCGGAACTACCCTGTAGGTGATATTAGTCACTTTCCATCAACCAAAGCCTCCAGCAGCATGAATTCATGATTCTGTTTGAAGTTATGGGCTGTCCACGGTGTATACCCCAAGATTTTCCCAATGATCCCTTTGGGTTTCCACTGAGGGAGATCAGGGACCACCGTGTAGCCAGGGAAGACAGGAGTAGACAAATATAGTTGCTGAGTTATCAGGACTGGAAATATCTACATTCCCAGTGCAGGCCCTGCAGAATTCACAGACCATCAGCACACCCCCCTTAGTGGAGACCTTGACTGCCATTACTAGCATGACCACCGCATTCTCCTTGGCCAACCACAAAAAAAGCCTTCTATGTAACTGAAAAGCCATGACTTTCTAAAGCCTAGATATAGGAGTAATGTCATAGAAGGTCACACCTGTGGCTCAAGCAGTGTCCCTGTACATTGTCTACTTGTGCAGAGTTTATGACAATGTGAGAAACCCCGAATCTCCTCTTGTCTCCTTACTTTACACCCCCAACCTGAAATTCAGCGTAATAGTTCCCTTCTCTGTGTTTTTGATCATATTACTCTACCTGAATAGAATCCCTCCCGTCCTTGCCTCTTTATCAAATTTCCCCAGTTCCTATCCACTTTATAGTTGCTGTTATTTAATCAAGTTGAATGTAGAAGTCAAGCTATCTTAAAACTGCTTGCTTTCTTCCTGGCTAACACAGTGAAACCCCATCTCTACTAAAAAGACAAAAAATTAGCCAGGCATGGTGGCACACGCCTGTAGTCCCAGCCACTCAGGAGGCTGAGGCAGGAGAATCGCTTGAATCTAGGAGGTGGAGGTTGCAGTGAGCCGAGATCACGCCACTGCACTCCAGCCTGGGCGACAGAGCAAGACTTTGTCTCAACAAAACAAAACAAAACAACTGCTTTCTTCTGGAGACTTTTGTTTGCAATTTCAAATTCTGCCACCAGGTGGTGGTAGCATGTTATTCTGGTTCCCTAGAGAACGAACATCCTACCACGTGCACTGGGAGCCATCCCCACCTGATCTCATATGATTCTACAGTGACCCTTAGTATTATCATCTCCATTTTACAGATGAGAAGATGGAAACTCCAGAGACCCTGCCCAAGATCACACCACTCATAAGAAGCGTAACCAGACTTGTGAACCCAAGTCTGGTTTTAAAAATCCCACGTTGTTCTTATTGAACTTTGCTGTTGGGGGGGGTTTCCTGAAGAGACCTCCTTACAACCTGCCGCCTTTTCTTTTAATTGAGGGTGCCACACAGTTTGCCCTCCAATCAAGACCCTATCTTGTTCCTGGTTAATCATATTGTTGATCTTTGTGGCAAGGCTAACTCTCCGAGTCAAATGGTTAGCATTAACAATCGAGTGTGGTCCCAGGGGGTCTACCATGAAAACCTAAGGCGCTCAGATAACTCGGGGAATTCCAAAGGTTTAGAAGCTCCCTTCCAGGAGATGGGACCAAGTCTGGATCTCTGTTGGGATAAAGTTAATTCGTCACTGTACACATCTCTATGGCAAAATACGGTCTCCGGGAGCTGCCCGTTCTCCACAATGTCTCAGAGTTCAGAAAAATCCTAACACCAAGCATAGTCCGAAATAATGTGGCCAAAATGTGAGGCTCTTTTGATCTGCCTCAAGCCAGGGGTAAATTTAGAGTATTAAATGAGCTATCTCTGATGCATACCGTAGGGGCAAACTTCCATAAGTACTCTCTCTCAGCTAAGTTTTTGAGAGCTAGTGAGTCAGTTTACACACCCTGGTAACCATTGGAGAACAAGTATTTGATGTTATAGTTAAGCATCAAACTATGTGCCTGAAGAGTTAAACCAGCTAGGAGGTAGGAGAATCGCCTGAACCCAAGAGGCAGAGGTTTCAGTGAGCCAAGATCTGCCATGGCACTCCAGCCTGGGCAACAAGGGCAAAACTTCATCTGGGGGGAGAAAAAAAAAAAAGTCAAACCAGCTGGAGTGGGACCACCATCCTCTGATAAATGAGGAAACTGACCTACAGGGATCGCCCTTACTTCAAACATGTGCAGGCTTGGAGTACTTCGGCACCTGAATGGATTAAAGTTACGTTTGTCTCTCAGAAATATATGGGCATATGTCAAATTAGCAGCATTCTTACTGCCAAGCAAACTTGCTCGGTCTATTTTTGAGTTGTAACACGTCGGCAATTAAAGTTATTAAAAACTCTTTTAAACTCTGGGAAACCTTGAAACTGTGAACGAAGTGTTGTATGCATTGTTTATTTTTTAAATTTCAACCATCAAAACTCAACAAACTTTAGTGAGTCTCTGAAAGCATTGCTATGAAGGTGAGCATGGGGAGATCCCATCACCACTGGATCCATTTTGTACAAGTGGGCCTATTCCCAGCTGGGTATGATTATTATGTAACTGGCACCAGTTGAGTGTGCACAGTCCAAATGGGCCCGTGGAAAACAGTGTACAGGCAGCTGTCACTGGTCATCACAGGCAGGCTCTGTTAAGCTCAGATCTGAAGGCCTTGGTCCGCCTCACCAGGTCTACACCCTCTGCTGTTCAAAGAAGCTTGTAGCAGCTTCACTGATTATATCAACTTTGAGTTTAATGTAGGAAGAGAG
This sequence comes from Cacajao melanocephalus, assembly GCA_963573385.1. Classification (NCBI taxonomy): domain Eukaryota; kingdom Metazoa; phylum Chordata; class Mammalia; order Primates; family Pitheciidae; genus Cacajao; species Cacajao melanocephalus. Next base: position 1,287 of record CAUYLG010044514.1, on the reverse strand, counting down.
TAGATCCACCTAGTATTATCACTTCCAAGAGTAAATACTATGTTGTTGGTGACAATAAAATTGGCAAAATGAACATCCTCTTAGGTGGCAGATGTTATCAAGATAGGTGCTCAGGGCCAGCCACGGTGGCTTACGCCTGTAATCCCAGCACCTTGGGAGACTGAGGCTGGCAGATCACTTGAGGCCAGGAGTTCGAGACCAGCTTGGCCAACGTGGCGAACTCTATCTCTATAAAAAATACAAAAATTAGCCCAGTGTGGTGGTGCACACCTGTAGTACCAGTTACTTGGGAGGCTAAGATGGGAGAATTGCTTGAACCCGGGAGGGAGGCTCCTCATGAGGTTGCAGTGAGGTGAGATCGTGCCACTGCACTCCAGCCTGGGCTACAGAGAAAGACTCCATCTCAAAAAAAAAAAAAAAAAAGATGATCAGGCACTCCCACAAAAGCTGCCAGCCAGGATCCCTGCTCCCCTTCTCTTCTGTGCCAACAGGTTTATTAGAAAGTTAGAGAGAGATCCAAGATGGCCGATTAACAACAGCTCAGGATTGTAGCTCCCAGTGAAAGTGCAGAGAGTGAGTGGATGCCACGCTTTCAGACGAATTTTTGTTGCCCACAGACCGGGAGATTCCCAGCGGAGGAGCCACACAGGTTGCCAGCGCTGGGCGGCTGTTTTGACGGCGTCCCTGCACGGTGCTTCTCGGTGTGGAGTATATGGGACGGGGTGCCCTTTGAGTCAGGCTCGGCTGGTCCCATCCCCACAAGGAGAACAGCAATTGGAAACACTGAGGACTGAGATTTTCACAGCAAGCACAGCTGAACCGGGAAGGTCCAGCTCTGTGGGGAAGGGACGTCCGCCAAAGGAAAACTAAGAAACAGAAAAAACTTCATAACCGGGTGGAGAGAGATCCAAGATGGCCGATTAACAACAGCTCAGGATTGTAGCTCCCAGGGAAAGCACAGAGAGTGAGTGGACGCTGCACTTTCAGACGAATTTCTGTTGCCCACAAACTGGGAGCTACCCAACGGAGGAGCCACTCAGGTCACCAGCGCGACTCTTTTGGCCGGCGCAGCTGTTTTGCTGGCGCCCCAGCATGGTGCGGAACTTCTCAGTGTGGAGTATACGCGACTGGGTGCCCTTTGAGTTGGGCTTGGCTGGTCCCATCCCCACAAGAACAGCAATTGGAAGCGCTGAGGACTGAGAGTTTCACAGTAAGCACAGCTGAACCCAGGAAAGCCTAGCTCTGCGGGGAAAGGGCGTCTGCCGAAGGAAAACTAAGAAACAGAAA